>WSLM01000025.1:0-49125 GCA_019677335.1 Ceratobasidium sp. UAMH 11750 | reverse complement strand
AACACATTCGAATTAAACCGTCCAGCCCGAGGTATTATAGTTGAAGGTCACTGGCGTTGAGGTCTAGGAGTGGTCTAGGATGTCGAGCTGGTCTAGTTGCGGGGTAGCGCAGGTGAAATGGAATGGGAAGCCGGTTTCGAGAATAGGGCCGTGACCATGTGCTCTTCTCGTGTTATTTTTGGACCCGCTCTTGTCACTGATAAACCAGGCTTCGCGAAGCATTCTTAGGTCAAATACATCTATTAGCACAACCGCAACTGATTTTGGAGCACATGCGCACCTCGCACCCCCTACGACGCCGGCGAACGCGGCGCCGATAGGCATCTTGACTAGGGGACACCACTGTGAAGTTGGCGAGGCGACAGTCGAGATGCGAGTCGGACTAGCGTTTCTCGGCCGTCGAACGTGCTTTCATAGGTGCGTATCAAGTAGCGATATACACGAGACGCCTTTGGAAGGTGGACATCGGCTCAAAATGACCAGGAAAATCTAGGGAAGCGACCAACTCGGGCACAAAATAAAGATGTGAAGTCGATAGGCCTGGGGAAGATAAGGAGTGACCCGAAGCCTCCCCTACGGACTCCTCATTGAGTCTTTCACAGCCCTCCCCCAGATCGCAGTGGGGGGAAGCAGGGAAGAGATTTACGAGGATTATGTTGTTGGATGAAAGCGCCCGGCGCCTAACCGGCTCTCTTGCAGCCGTTACCTGGGAGGAACCTCGACAAATAAATCCCTCGCGCGTAGGTTCTCACGAACTCCCTCTGGCATTAGGTTTTGCTCGCACCCAGTGCTCGCAACCTCCTCTTGACTCTGCTGCGCGAATAGAGGGATGTTCGGTGTTTCAGAAGCTGGACTTCCCATGTCAAAGAAGCTATTTTAAAGAGCGCGAGCTATGAGTAACCGTTAGAGGCGTTGGTCCGCTCTGCATTGGCATTTTTCGAGACAGAATATAACCGGATACAACGCTAGTAATGACACGGCAAACACAGCAATCCATAAACATTTATAGGATGCGAGAACGGGAAGCCTTCGTACCGCAACACACCAGAAAACACGCATACATCAATGGACTAGCGCCGTCAAGACAACTCTACCAGAGTTCTCACTTACAAGCGCCCTTCGCACAACAAAATATCCCATACGTCGATACCAAACTACACGATGCGCTACTTTGGGAAGCAAAGACACTCGACGTGGCGTTTACGAAAAAAGAGCAGAACCTACGACCAGTCCGGTGCGTCATTGCGACGGGTTTGTCCGCATCGCGATTCGAGAGCGGTGATCCGCCCATCGAGAGGGTGAGATTCGCCATGTGGATTGGGCAGAACCCTCATTTCAAGGTGCATAGTAATATAACTGCTAGCAATGTGGCGAGGGATTCGATCCATCATTTCCTCCAAGTGAGGGAGCCACGCCTCCATACAGGCCGTCTTGAGGGTCTCTAAAGTCAAGTTATAGGGGCCCGCTTGACTACTCTGTGCGGCGTCCAAGAATGGTTCGTACGACAGCAATGGTTGCAAGATAGTCGTTTTATCTGCCGGTGATTGAGTGTCCGAATTGACGAGATCAATGATTGTATAAAGTCTTGTCATGATGTATGGCACCACACGTTCGTCCTCGACATGCAGTATCTCTAGGCATAGAGGTATAAGATTGTGATGGGACCTGAGTGCGCCGACAAGTGTTTGGCTGTCCAATTGTGAATGGAAAGTCAGCAGAGTACAGCAGGTTCGCTTCAGCAAGCCAGAACGAGCGGAACGTAGGTTTTCAAGCGTGAGAGTGTATATGCCCGCAATCTGGGCGCCGTCACGAAAGACTGTGTAGTTAAAGGCACTAAGACAGGCTGACCGGATAGCTTCACTGCACACATAAAGCCCTGGGCTCTCGGATGTGAGGAAAGGTGTGAGAGTGTCGATCATGTATTGATAGTCGGAACCAAATGCCAGTTTTGGAAGACCAAATATATCAACGGTCGCCGGCCTATAATAATAGTTGTAGAATGCGTTCATGAGTGTGTTCAAGTCGTCGTCGTCCAGTACCTCCGCGTGGTGTTTCAAAAACTCCAAAAGTCCAAACATGACGAGCGAGGCTATGTGCGTAACTGCAGATGGCGGAGAATGCTCGTATTGCCTCGCTAAAGCACGTGCCTGGTCGCGCGGGTTCCCCTCGTCCGGGTTACTATGTTGGGGCCAGCGGGAATAGTCGCGTGTCGAACAGGCAAAGGCGGTTAAAGCCGTTCCGACCAATGCAGGCATTTGCGGCCTGCGCCAGGAGCTAAGTGTTGAAAGACACTGAACAAGCGTCATCATGAGGCGGATATGATCGGTGGTGCACCCAGCTTCCAGTTCGTAGCTTGGCCAATGGGTTGCGGCTCGCAACAAAGCAGAAAGAGCAGAGTCCTCGAGAGTTATCTGGTCCTTTAGATCCAACTGCAGGAGACGATCGGTTAGAACAATGTATGCACTGGGGTTCGGTGCATCCAGCTCCCTGCCTCTGCTTCCCGTAACAGATAGGCTGGCGAGTGCAAACGCTGCCTTGTGTGGGCTCAAATCCTCTTACCACATTGACGCCTCGTCAACCAGGCTGCGGTCCCAATGGATCATAGTGGCCACACCCACATTTCGCATCTCGGGGTGAAATGATCGAGGGGCTACCAGCGCTCGAGTATATAACAACACCACGTCGAGTAGGCCTTTATCTTTCAGGTAGATTTCTCCAGTCTGACGAGTGTTGAAGCAGTTTTGTAGCCTTTGCTGCAGTAGCCAATTTGCCTCACTGTGGCAGAGTGGTAGAAGCGGTAAGTTCGCCGTGGCCCTAGCTATTGCCTGGAGTGCAATGTCTGCAGATCTTGTGTCCTCATAGTTCACAATTAGCCAAGCGAGAGCTCGGCTGGTCAGGTCGTCCATTAGGTCTTCATCCAACTCTGGCTGAGACACAGATTCTTCAGATTGTCCAGTGGGTTGTATCCACTTGATAAGCTGCCGTAGGAAGCCAGGCTTTGGAAGTATGTGAACCAGCTTCGACAGCGGTGTGCTATAGGGACAGTGCTCATATAGTAATGGGAGCATCGTCGAAACCCCGTATGCAATAACAGAGGCTATAGTAATCACCAGTACCGGAATAGCGGCCCCGAGATGGATGTTCCACAGATACACCGTAAGCCCAGCTGCAAAAAGTACTAGAATATATACAATATTTCGATGAGCTACTGGCAGTCGGGAATGATGGATATGTTACTCACGCAATGCGAGATGAAGTAATGAGGGTAAAAATGTGATCACTTCCGGTACCTTCCACTCCTTCAATCCATCCCATCGTCGTTGCCTCTTCCGGGCTTGTTGGTACGGTTGTCCAGTCAGCTCTGCCATGTAGCCACGCGCCCAGTCCTTGGCTAGCATAGCAACGAGCGAGACAGCGACGCTGAGACTGAGAGAGAGGAACCAAAGGGCGTTGACGCAGACAGCCGAAACAGGGGCAACAAAATCTTGCGTCTTAGGCGCCGTAAAATTGAGGGGGGAGCCAGGCTGGTTGTTTGCAATCGCGAGGAGAGTTTGGGATATTACGAATAAGGTTTGGGCAGATGTCTCGGCAGGATCAGGTTGCAAGCTCTTGGAGCTTTCAATGACAAACCTAAAAGCAACCAAACAATCCAATTATTCGGGCAACGCATCATGCACATGAAGTTTATACGCACGCGGTGGAAATTGCCGAGAATAACGCAGCCTGGTGGATAATAACGCTCAAACCTGGCTCAAGGATAGCCGGTAGTGCTACTCACGAATACTAAGAGATGGCTGGTGGTTAGCTTAATTTTATATCACGAACTCGTGCGTACTCACTGAGAATTAGATCCAATGACCTACAACGAGACAGAACATACATGACCCTTAATGGCATTCGCTCTTGCCGGACTATAGACACGTACCTGTTCCATCCGTCGACTAGATCCGAGTCCCAGCGTGACGCTTCTTGCACGTATGTCTTCCAGACTCGAGCGTCTTTGCCAAGCTCTTTGCCGCAGTCGTCATATCCCGGACGAGGTTCCTCGGTGGCAAACTAAACGCTCGTGAGGCACCCCACGCATCAAGCCGTGCCATTGCTCACCTCCAAACCCGAGGGTTGGGTTTCTTGTTTCGTCAGATTATTAACACCTCGCTCAAGCATCGAGCTCTGGCAACACGCCAGAATCAGATTATTTGCCTTGGGCAAATCAAAGTGACTCGAGTACTTCGACCATATGCGGATCCAATAGTTCTTCGGGCTGGTGCTTCTCATCACTCTGTGGCATTCCCTGGGATGGACTTTCCTACAGCCACATGTCAGCGCAGTATGAACCAGTATGTACCCTTCGGTTTACCGTCTGAGGATCGGTTTGTGGGACCAAGTCTGTTGTTTTAGCATCTTTGGTTGTTCTTTTGGCTTTATATGGTTGGGAGTAGCTCCCCGGGAGCATCCGGGACATGCTAGTGGTCGTCGGGTGAAGAGAAAGATTTTGGCGCTCGTAAATAGAGATAAGCGCCAGACTCGGCCAGATTCGGAACATTCCGAAACCGCAAGCTGAAGCACACGGGACGCGCGTTTTCGATGGCACATCGAAGCAGTGCGTGGCACCCAGAGTTTGTCTTGGAGAAGCACAACGACTCGAACTTGGCGGTGACATGTCGGAAGTAAACGTCTTTGGGCAGGCCGGCGTCTCTCCCGAGCAAGGGGATTCCGGAAGGTATTGACTAAGTCGACTCTTTGACAAACGTGATGAAATGTTTGATATTATTTGATCAACCAGGTTCATTCATGTATGTTCTTGCCATTCTTGCATACGTACAGTTAGTGCTCCCACTTGTCTCGTCCCGCATATGTTTATGACTGTTCCACGGCCTGGTCTGAAGCGAACGACCCAAGCTTCAAGATAAAGTCTAGTATCACGTAACATATTGAGCGAGATGCATCTCCCACATCGATAATCTGATATAAACTTCCAGCTCAATGACCAAACCCGCAGTCCCAGATCTAAAATGTCCCCCAATTTGCTCCGGAACGACATACGGACTCAACACCTCCGGAATAACAACCGGACACTTGACCTCAACATACCCTTTCGCCTCCCTCGCTCTCGAAATCCCATCCGCAACATTCCCCTTCCCACCAACCTTCCACCCCTCAACCCTAAACGGCAACACACTCACATACCCCAACCTCGCTCCACACTCTTCAATCTCCTTGACACTGCACCCGCCATCATTGAACACGCGCAACGCAATCGCCGAGTCGGAGCGCACGTAGATCGACGGACCGGTGTATTTATG
The DNA here is from genome assembly GCA_019677335.1 of Ceratobasidium sp. UAMH 11750. Classification (NCBI taxonomy): domain Eukaryota; kingdom Fungi; phylum Basidiomycota; class Agaricomycetes; order Cantharellales; family Ceratobasidiaceae; genus Ceratobasidium; species Ceratobasidium sp. UAMH 11750. Next base: position 43,822 of record WSLM01000025.1, on the reverse strand, counting down.
TGTGACAAGTGCGTGGGTGAGGAGTTCGAGTGCAATGGTTTCAGCCCAGTTGTGGCCCCGCCCTGGGGCTTGCCAGCTTGGTTTGGGACGGAAGAGCTGGTAGTTCTTTCCGGGTACGACGGCAATGAGGTTTTTGCTCGGTGCGACGTCGACCCAGCATTCGAGGGGGGCTTGAGGCTGTGGTTGTATGCGGCTTAGCTCGTGGCGAGATGAAAGGATTGGGTGAAATCTACTTACATCTTTGGTTTGAGTGGGTATATGCGCGGCATTAACATCAATCACGTCAGGCTTTGCTGATATAGCACGCGGAACAGGTGTAAAAAGCTTGGAGTTGTGGCGAGTCGCACCCAGAACGAGCGAGATGGGGACAGGAGCAGCAACTGCCGGAGGCCTAAGCCCCACACCAGCTACACGAGCGCAATGCCTCAACGAGAACATAATTCCAAAAAATAAACGATGAAAAGAGAGGTGCGTATCAGAGGGAAGAACGGGTTTGACCTCCACCTCCACCCTCACTCACCTCTTAAATGCCCACCAACCGTAGCCACCCGGCAAGAACTCAGGGCAGTACCACTTTTCTCCTTGTTCCATGGACCGTCAAAGTGCCACCCCCGGCTCCGGTTTTCCCGCCCTCTCGGTTCCAGCGACAATGCTCTGACGCCCATGCGGGGTAGCCGTGCCAGATTCATAACCGAAAAGGTACGAAAATTGGGTGGCTACTCTGGTCCGCCAACCAGGTTGCTTCGACTTCGAATACTGACTCATCATGTGCTGTGTCATTAGCCTCGATGCATTCTGGGATTTCACATTGAACGAGGTGGCTACGGCGAGTGAACCAGGAATTTCCTAAAAAAGATATATTTACGAAGCCGTTCGCTCTGCGCCTCGTATTCAAACCCTATTGACACTCAAGCCCACGTCTTTGTGATCCTATCGTTCACAGCACATACGCCGAGCAATCTAATAGAGTGCTTAGACAAGGAAGATCGTAACGAACCGTTTGCCAGAGTTCAAACTCCAATCTCAAGCCTCCCAAACAAAAAAGTTCAACACCAATTCGATTGCCAATTATTATCCAAACAATAACAACCAACCCCCCACCCCCAAAACTCGATTCACTCAAAGCTTAGACACACCTTGCTCCTTACTCTCAACCTCCCTCCACCACTCCTCAGCAGTCGCGTCAGCATCATATGAAAACTGAATCTTGTTCTTCTGCTTGTCAGCCCACTGGTTCGCGCTCCCCTCGGTCTTCCCAGCCATCGCAGAACGCATACTCGCATCCCGCTCTTCTTGCTCTGGTCCGTCGGCATAGTGGAGGATTTGTTGGTTCAGGCGGGACTGGGCTTGGGTGTTGGCTGTGCGAGCTAGACGAAGCGTCTTGTAGGCGCGTAAACAGTAGGGAATGCCGTCGGGCGAGGTGATGCGTGAAAAGAGGTTGCCGAGGACGCAGCCGTCTTCGATTGCCATTGCTGCGTCTTGGGCGCGGTAGGGGAGCATGGGGTGGCAGGCGTCACCGAGGACGACTTTGTTGGATTTGTGGATCCAAGTGTCGAGTGGGAGGCGGTCGCGGAGGGCCCATTTGAGGGTGGATGGCACTATCTTCAGCAGCTTCTCCACGCTGCTCGATGCATTAGTGCAGTTATGAGAGGAGGAAGGGATGGACGTACTGAGGCTTCCAGCCCTCGAAATCCTTGCGTATCTTATCCCCAGATCCCTCGGCGCTCCACGACTCGGTAGCACCATCGTCCGGATGCAGCAAGACCATGTTGTACTCTTTCTTGACACGAATGCAATATCCCATGGTATGACGTCCGGGACCCATGCAGCCGGTCACCTGGGGATGCTCGACGAGCGAGCATAGCTCGGGGTCGGCGAGGAGCTCATCGGTAGGGACGATCGAGCGGTAGGCAGCGTCATTCGTATCGACGGAGCTCTCGACATGTCCGACGACGACTTCACTGATGAAAGATTTGACACCGTCAGCGCCAATAATCAAGAGGCATAGAAGGTCTCGCCCGACTTGATCGAGGCTATTTAGCCTCGCCGACCTTGTCGCCAGTGTTCCCTGCCGTGCCAACCACTATAACACCCAAACGTCTGCCGAACCCGACTGACAGCGCCGGAAGACGATACCCTCGAGGCGAACGGCAATGTTCTCGAACTGCTCGCCAAAATCCCAGCGGATCGACAAACGGCTGACATTAGGCGTGACCTGGATACCAGCGCCGACCTCGCCGATCGCGGGAGCAGCCTCGAACAGCGTGATCTTGTGGCCGGCCTTCACAAAACAGTACACCGCGGCGAGACCACCAAGACCGCATCCAACAACGACAATGTTGAGCGGGTTCGAAGTGAGATGGCCTTCAAACAGGGTAGTAGACTAACCAGAAAATGATCAGCCGGTGCGGGGAAAGCTGGATGGATGACGGTCAAATATACCTATTAGCACAGTCGCAACTGATTTTTGAGCGCGTGCTTACCTCCATACCGGCGAACCCAGCATACCTGGGTAGATCTGGCTGGAGACGCCACTGCGGAGTCGGCAGAGCGACATTCGAGAGTCGGACTTTCGTTTGTCGGCTGTCGACCGTGCTTCCGCGGGTGCGTATCAAGTAGCAATGTTCACGGAAGCGGGCACCAGCTCGAAACGACCAACTAGGGTTTGGCACAAAACAAAGATACTGAGTCGATAGGCCTGGAGAGATATGGGGTGATGCGAAGTCTCGCCCATGAATTTTTTATTGAGCTTTTGCGCGGTCAGATCCGCGAACCTTCGACGGAGCAGGCTGGAAGGGGAAATGGTGGGCAGGTTGTCGCGTCATCGCGCAAGCCACGTGACCGGCACCGGCTGCGATCCACGGCTTATTGGTTGCCAACCCGGGAGCAAGTTACATATCGAATGCTCCGGTGTACGTATTCAAGTCCACCTCGTCTAGTTGCTTTAAGTGCTGCTTCAAAAATCCTAGAAGTCTAAACGTAGCGAGCGAATCTATTTACGTATCGGTAGATGGCGGAGGATGCCCGTACTGCATTACCAAATCATATGCATGCCCGCTTAGGCTCCCCTCGTCCGAGTTATTATGTTGCGGCTATTAGGAGTAGTCGCGTTTTGCGCAGGCAATGGCTGTTAGAGCTGCCCTGACCAATGCATGCGCAACTTAACCCAAGGGCCGAGAGCTAAAAGAAATCGGACAAGTGCCATCTTGAGGCAGGTATGATCAGTGGTTCACACAGCTCCCAGCTTGAGGCCTAGCCAATGTATGGCGGCTCTTACTAAAGCAGGAAGAGCAAAAGCCACGGGAGTTAGAGCGGTGCCATGTTGAACGTGCCGTAGATACATGTAGTCATACGCCTAGTCCTGGCAAGCACGGCAACAGGCGGGACAGTGACGCTAAGACTGAGAGAGAGGAACGAAAGGGTGTTGACGCAGACAGCTGAAGGATTTCTGGGCTGGCTCCTCAATTTCTCCACCCATCAGCGTTTATTGGTATGTGGCGGACGGTAAGTTATGGCAAAAGTAATGGCATATGGCATATGGCAATTGTAATATAGAGGGAAGGAGTAGGGCTGAGGGAAGTGTAATAAATAGTCCGGTGCCATAACAGCCTAGAAGGTCGCATACATACATCCGATGTTACAGTTAAGATAACTTCACTATGTCTCCTTTGCCTATTTTTGCGGACAGGGGTCAGGTCGCAAATCCTCCTCAAACGCGTCGAGTATTTTCCAGACCCGTTCAATCTGCTCGTGTGTCACGCCGTGAGATTGAGTCAATGCACACAATTGCAAGTATATATGTGGACACTTACGTGATCCCGGTTAAGCTGTTTCCCGTCAGCGAGCGCCAACGCCTGTGATGTACGCACAACGTGCTTGATCACTCGTCCGTTTGTGTCTCTCTGAGACAGCTCGTCAAGATCCTGGAGTGAGAAATCGTAGGTGAGGATAGCGTCGCTATCCGAGTCTTGTACTGTTGCACCGGTGAGGTTTAAGAACTGCAATATAGAACATGGTATATGAGACTAGCCAAACACAGTGAAGTTATTTGATTTGAACCTTCTTCCACAGCATCTTGCGGGAATGACAATCAAGATCCCGGTATTTCAAGGCTAGACTAATTCGCCTACGATTGGTCGCAAGTCAGACACGGTATCCTGGTCCACCTTGAGCACGTACGATCGAAAGGCGTCATCAAGTGTACGGACACGATTGGTTGTGAGTATTACGACTGGAAACGGACCGGTAAGTTCCGTACTTGGGATTGGGACCTTTTGGTCACTTACTTCCTGAGTGATACTCGAGCATGCGCAAGAACACTCCGACCATAGCGTTCCTTGAGAGGTCATCGGAACGTGCTTCCAGAAAAATATCAGCCTAATAAACTGTGAATTTATATAACTGATGGCGGTGCAAAGGTTAGCTAATCACCTCATCAATCAACACAACAGCCTTCCAGAGTGATGTGATCTACGGTAGCGTTGGATCCTTGGTTAGATCAATCTTTCGCTTCAATCCAGACGTGTATGCTTACATCAAGAATGTGTTTGAGTTTCGTTTCCACTTTCTCCAGGCTGGTTCCAAATTCGCTGCAAGATACTGCATACAACGGAAGCTATAGAGATCATTAGTACTATGGCGGGCAATGCGTTGTGAATTCTTGCCTGAAGGTACTCGGAGACAGCTTCTGCAGTGAGGGTCTGGACAAACCTAGGATTAAATATGGCCAACCGAACCCAGTAAAGCGCTAATCACCTTGCCGGTTCCTGTCCGATCCATCGATCAGGTGGTGGATGGTTCCGGGCAGTCAGTAGCATTCAATGAGTTTTCGTCTAGAAGCCGCTTACCTGGGTTTCCATGGAGCAGAATAACAAGCCCTGCGCCCTTTCCAGAAATTATATCGTTAATCAGCGTCATTCCTCTTAGTCCCGCTTGCGCTTCGACCAGAGCCTGTATGAGCTTCTTTTCGTCTTCGGGCACAACCAAATGTTTGAATACGTCAGCTTGAAACGGAATGAGCGAAAGTTTCTCGACGAGTAAGTGTCCCCATTTCTTGGCTGCAAAGGACCATCCCTGCAGCGCCGACGGCAAGAGGCAAAGGTCGGGGTGATCCTCGCTTAGAGTACACACCCAAGTATCCTTTTTGGCACAATCCTCGCCAAGATCCTCCCTACAATGATCGTAAATCTAAATGGCTTTTGGGCTTGAACCCCGTGCAATGAGTACTTACGAATCCCAGTCATCTTGGTTTGGATTGAAGAGCCGGAAAGACATAACATCGACCATAACTCGACCTTCAGCCTGGAAATTAGGATATTAGGAGAGCGGACTCGGGTGCAGCATTAGTGGAATTCTTACCCGTTCTTTCATTACCTGGGGGCAGCCTCGGGCATCTTGCCCAGGCCACGCTATATTTGCCTGGTATTGGAGGTGGCGCGCCCCGCCGGCCAGCTATTCAAGAATTTGATGGATGGTTAGCTTTCAAAAGCTCTACCTTTCAAGTTGATCGACGTGCAGCTACCTTGATATACCATCGTCCCCGATCTACATATGCGTAGTTAAATTGAAGTCGCAACGAGATGAGTTGAAAATTACCCGTAAACTCCTTTTGCATTGACTCCGTCAACGGTTTGACGATCAAGCTGTTAATAGGCCGCATGCCCTACGAAACCCCAAATACTTTTAATTCATGAAATGCAAATTTATGGATAAATATACCTCATATCGCTCAACTGTACGTTTAATCCTCTGTGGGACGTATCTGCGGCCTGTCCATTGGAGATAGCTTCCACGGGCAAGGAATCCGCTACGAGCCCATGGTTTAGTCGCCCCGCTTTCCAAAAAGGTGAGAATATAACGATTGTATCTTACGGTTCGGACAGTTCCTTAGATTCGAAGACCCAGTCCTCCAGCCTGAACGCCGTTCCATGACTCGAAATCGCATCTTCAGTTTGTACAAGATCGCCTTTTGCAAACAATGCCCAGAGCATGGTCCATTCGATTTGAGGGTTCGGGTCCTGGTGAATGTCTTCAAGTTGGGCAGTAATATCCTTGAATGCATCGTCGATGAAGTCAAGCAAAGTCTGAAGGCCAGAGTACCCCTTCCTTGCTTCTGGTGTCGTAGCGCTGTTCTCGGGATTGGTTGAAGCAGCCAAAAGCTCTCGCAAAGCCTTTCGCTGGTTATAAACGTAACGAGCGTCTACGCCTGGCTTTAAGCCTGCGAATCCACTCAAGCCATGAAAATACGGCCTAGTACGGCAGTTCTAGCCCAACATGTCTCTTGCACGTGTAAGGCTTTGAGAACTCACTTCACTAGCTCTGTGATTGACTTGCTCCGGAACTCGATCCAGATGTGGTCCCCTAGGTAGGTAATTGTTAATTAGCGCTTCAATAAAATCTACACCGGGTAGGACTTACTATAAGCTCTCTTGCTGTCTTTTCGGTTATACGCAATAATCTTGTGAAATTTCGTCAGATCGGAAAACTTTGGGACCCGAAGTACTTCTGCCCAATCGTCTTTCTCGTAGTCCCTGCAACCAGAAACTATGTCAGCGCGCAGTGATCATGGTTGGGGTCCAATAATAACTACAGACCAGCTCTGTTCACAGGTCTTCAAACAGGCGAAATGAAGGATCCCCTGTGGTGCAAGGACTGGTTGCTCATCGGAGTTAGGAATTTGCTCCGGCCCTGGTGGAGTTTGGGGCTCTAGGAAGGAGGGACCCTCTTCGACCCGCGTAGAGGTAGAATCAGTTGAGGACGGTTGAAAACGGACCATAAATTTCTTAAATGTTGCCAATGCCATGTCGGATGTCGGTTAGCCTGGGATTACCACTGAGCTGACCGCCCTGATAAATAGGACGATAGCCATGGTATCGACAGCTAACATCCGCGTGGTTCCTTTACCCTTGCTGCGTTCGCACTAGTAATGCAATGCGTCTGGGGCCCGGCTGGTTGCAGATGTTGGTAGGTAAACTTGAGTTCGTGTCTGAACGGCGCATGTATGCTGTTTTTGGGAACCACAGTGATGCGTTTAATGTCGCAGGCCCCATGATTCGCGTGTACGCTAGCATCTGCACTAAACTTAGGGGAATTTGATCAACCGTGGATAAGATGCTGGACACAGCTAAAGAGTGTCGGACTCCGGAGCTGAAGAGCACAACGTGAATACGCAACTTACCAGCTCAATTCATAACGACACACAGTGTCACTACATGTCCATCAATAATCGTGGTCTCCGCAAGGAGTTCGGCTGTTTCCGCCAGCACGTGTGTTTCAGTAATATGACGACCACCCGGAACCAGGTGAAGGTTGACCACGAGGCAAGAAGCGCCTTAAGATGCAAGGGAGAAGTTCAGCAGGGTATTAGTCGTACTTCACTCGATAGATGTGCTATCAATACCGAACTTCGCAAACACCTTCCTAATATTGCCCTCTATTGTTTAAAAAGTATAAAATCTGGATACCTGTTATAGTGGATGCCTTCCCGTAAGCGCTAAAGCTAAGCGAAGCTATTCTAAACAATTTTGAGGGACATCATACCTTGTGCCAGATCGATATTTCGTGGCCTCAGAGGCTGTCTGCCCCCTCCTGTAGCGCCACTGACCCGTTGACGGCGCACGACCGGGGGTATTTCCCATGGTTTTTGTGTGTAAAAAGCTATTTAGAGTAGCCTGGCTTAGCTTTAGCGCTTACGGGAAAGCATCCAGTTGTTGTGTAATAGCTCTAACACCCTGTGACGCCCATCTGGCTTGGCCATCGACTGAAATTCATCCAACCACTGGAATTGTAGCTACAATAGACTGAAATGGGCGCCTGAACTATGTGTTTACACCTTTATTCCATGCTTTCCTTCCCATTTCATTGTCGAAATAACAACTAAGCCTCTGGGCACGGCTAGCGCCAGGGAAACGAGAGAGAAGAAAGAACGGAAAAGAGAGACGCGAGGCCAGAGAACTGGAGAGTGGGGGGCCCGCGGCCGCGCCGAGGCGGCGAGAGGACCAGGGGCGTGAGCGGGTGGCTCGCGGGTCGGGCGGCCAGTCCTGACCTTACGTCAGAGCGGAGTCGTGGGCAGGAAATACAAGATACGATGGATTGGACAAAATACGTAGCAAACGTCTGAAGGCGGTACAGACCAGCGAGTCTGCAAGAGGGAAAAAGTCACATGCGGGGAAACAAGACCAGGCGCTGGCGCTACTCTACGGCCAAGTCCGAACTGTGTCACCCCCGCAGGCTGCGGCGCACAGTGTCTGATCTTGCGTGTTTTACGTGTGGCGCGGAGTTCGAAACACATTTTCTGAGCCATTCGAGGATCTGGACCTCCGAGTCCCCCAGAAAGTTGAATACCAGGTATTCGGCACTTGTTGGTGGTGGACTTATCCTCATCCGACGCCAAAAGTCCTTGCGGACTTGCTGTCCTGAGCACCACATGCCTGAAAACAATTCTGGCCCTCAGGCGCATTCACACGCTTTGTTCACGAGTGCTCGTAGTCTTAAACGAGTAGTTTTTGGTTTCAGGGCGACTGCGAATTCAAAACGTAGTTTGCGCTGTTACCGATCCGCGTTAAGACAGCGGCGGTCCATTAAGGTTTTTACGCATGATTCTTGTACAGGTCAGGGTCATCATATGGCGCACACGGCAGTTTAAGCTGCGAACCTTGGTGTAGTGGCCGCGATCAGCTGTATCAAATACTGGTCGACCTTATACTTTCTAAAGCCGGGAAGCTATAAATAGCTTGGCTGGGACGTCAGACATTCGCACCTACCATAGTTCCCCCCATTGCCTAGCCATACAGTCCCAAAATCTCCAATGCCTAAAACCTCGCTCTACGGTAGATTTTTGCTTAGGCCATCTAATATATGCTGCCATGCTATTTCTAAGGTGCAGGAGCGGCAGGATTCCAGGAGACTCATTTTCCCTGATATTTATGACACCTGGTATCGCGGCAAAGAGAATCTGAAGATCGCAGAGATGCAACTCAGAAAAGAGTTTTCGCGTCCCTTCTTTCACGAGTTTATCCTTGTTTGCTTGAATGATGGCACACAGTTTCGATTTGACCGCAGACCAAGTGCTGAACAGCCTATCGATACATTGTTACACCAGGGCGCTGATGCTTTCGATACCGTTCGGACTGTGGAGGATATTGACGACGGGAGTCACCCTCCATCACAATGCATTATCGCTTTGGACTTGAAGAATCGCGTTGCGGTGTCACTCATCTTAACTATATGCTCCGCCATTCAGAGAGACAAACGAACCTGCCGCTATACTTTACACGAATTCAACTGCTATTTCTTTTCTTGGACCATCATCTCCCATGTGGCTCGGTACCTTGTAGCCTGGGAAGATCTCCCCGAAACCGCAGATATCTTCCCAACTTGGAGGAAAGTACTTTCGGGGGTCTTCGCCACTCGGTTGTCTCTGGAGCTGGCGCGGCTGTTACCCATCCCTTTATCACAGAGAATTCCTGCTGTTGTCGCACAATTTCTTGTTCAGCTCTTGCCAGATAATCTGCTGGAAATTTCAGGAGGCGACGGAGCGTCCTACGGGGAATTATCGGCTGCAGCCAGGGGCTCTTTGAGCGTCAGACTGCTCGAGACAGAACTACGCCCGATTCTGGCTCATCAACCGAAAAACATCCAAGCCGCATTAACAGAGAATTCGCTTCAGGTGGTGATAGGCCGTGAGCTGGAAAACCTCATGGCCTCTCAGGGCCACCGTCTCGAGAGCGAGAGGCGTCACTATCTAGGACATGCCGTCCGGCTCCAGTTCTGGCATGACGATACAGATTTCGCGATCTGGTCCGCACTGAGGGACATGGACCGGGAACCCGTTGAACCAAATAGTTCCCGCGACACGAGATGGTTTCTGGGAGGCGAAGCAGGTTGGAAACTTTGCGCAGACCTTATCACTTCCGCTCTTTGTCAATCGACAGAAAGTTCAAGTTCATCGGCGATCACCCAGCAAGTCGACCGAATAGTAGAGAGGATTTTACTACAACGCAATCCCCAGTATGCATCACGTTGGGAAGAGGCGCGGCCCACAACCAAACCTCTGATCCGAGAGATCGTTGCCGCAGCCATTCTCGAGGTCACTCAATCGATTGTCCAAGGTGCTGTGCTCCAATTGAAGGAGCGGACCAACATAGCGGACTTCGCGATGAATTTGTCGCTCTTTGCAACTATACGGGATCTTTTTCCCGATACGTTGCCAATAACACTACGTATTCCACCGGTCAGCAGAAATAAAGTGAGCGAATAAATTGTTTTAGCCCGGAACGGGGATGCTAATTTCTATTGAGCAGCTTAGGCAGATTTCCTGGATTTTTCAACCGGAGAGCGCATTATATATTTGGAGGTCGAGATATAAAATCCAGGAATGTGAAAATCTATCGCACCGGAAGCTTCAAGCATACATCAGGGCGCGCATAAAGGTGCAAAGCCGAGACGCTAGACTTCTTGGCCACATCTCCGCGTCAGAAACCGAGTTGGCGATTCGCATGGCCATGGCAAGGGTCTGGGTGCTCACTCCTGGAGTACTACCGTCGGAGGATTAGGCCAATGCTGCTGCAGCCGCAGGCTCCTATATTAAGGTTACAGACACGCATGCAATGTGACTGGTCACATAGTGCATATCCTCTTTCCCGCCGCCTCCCCTCATGGGGTCTCTGGATTAGACTCTCTATATCATGTAAAATCTGCACCCTTGTTCCCTTGATAGTTTTTTCATGCCTTTTATGCTGCCCCCTCTCTTGCATCGGCCTGCGAATCTTATGTGGTCGTGCTAGTTATAGTCCCTGGCTAGTGTTATATATACAACTGTCTATATTTGACTGACTTTTTGGGGGTGAGCGTGCGGCAAGTTGGAACTAAATACCTAAATATTCAAAGACACCCACCTACCTGATCCATCGAGGAATAGGGCTCTTATAATCATGCTCCTTAGTGAGCTAAAACCGAAGTGTCGGCCCAAAGCGAGCCCTTGTAATGATCGGGTCGAACCCCATCTCATGTGTGACTGGTTGAATATGCGTAACTGAGGCGCGGAATCTAGGGGCTCGTCCGATAGCAGCTAGACGTGGGGTGGGTAAAGAATATCGTGAGCAACCTGACACCCCGAACAGACCTTTTGCCCTCTTAGACCGGTGAACCAAACAGTCTGCGCGATTTTACAGGGGGCGCACTGAGTAAAGCGCTCGACGCAGACCCATTTCAACCAGCGACTGGCCGGATTTAGATTGCATGGGATTAACTAACCAGGGCGTAGCTTCGCTTGTGTCTAGCGCATGGTGTAACATAACGAGCGATAAACGCATTCGATCCTGAAAGTTGTAAGATCAATCACTAAACCTGCATTCCCAGACCATAACGTCTCAATGTCTACTCCGGAACCACATACGGACTCAACGCCTCGGGAACAACCACCGGACACTTGACCTCAACATACCCCTTCGCCTTCCGCCCCCTCGAAATCCCATCCGCAACATTCTGCTTCCCACCAACCTTCCACCCCTCAACCCTAAACGGCAACACACCCATAACATACCTCAACCTCGCTCCACACTCTTCGATCTCCTTCACACTACACTTCCCACCGTTCAACACCCGCAGAGCAATCGCCGAGTTGGACCGCACGCATATGGACGGGCCTGTATATTTATGTGCGACGAGTGCGCGGGTGAGGAGTTCGAGCGCGATAGTTCCAGCCCAGTTGTGGTCTCGTCCGGGAGCTTGCCAGTTTGGTTTGAGTCGGAAGAGTTGGTAGTTCTTTCCAAATACGACTGCGATGAGATTTTTGCTTGGTGCGACGTCGACCCAGCATTCGAGGGGGGCTTGAGACTGCGGTTGTATGTGGCTTAGCTCGTGGCGAGATATAAGAATTGTGGAAAAGGTACTTACAGCTTCGGCTGGACTGGGTATATGCGCGGGTTTCACATCTGCCACTTCAGGCTTGGCTAGCACGGCACGCGGAGCCGGTGCGAAAAGTTTGGACTTGTGGCGAGTCGCACCCAAAGTGAGCGAGGCGGAGACCGGGGCAGTAACCGCCGGACGTCGAAGCCCTACACCAGCCACACTAGCGCAGTGTCTCAACGAGAACATATTCCAAGAAAATAAACGATGTAAGAAAGAGAGGCGTATTAGCGAGAGAAAGCAGGTTTGAACTAGCCTCCACCTCCACCTCACCTCTTAAATACCCACCAACCGTAGCCACCTGGCAAGAACTCAGGGCGATGCACCCTTCTTCCTTGTTCGATAGACCGTGCAGTTGCCACCCCCGGCTCCGGTTTTCCAGCCCTCTCGGTTTCAGTAACAAAGCTCTGACGCCCGTGCGGGGTAGCCGTGCTAGATTCACGACCGAAAAGGCAAGAAAATCGGGTGGCTACTCTGGTCCGCCAACCAGGTTGCTTCGACTTCGAATACTGACTCATCTAGTGCTGTGTCATTAGCCTCAATGCGTTCTGGGATTTCACATCGAACGAGGTGGCTACGGCGAGTGAACCAGGAATTTCCTAAAAAGGTGATATTTACGAAGACGCCGCTCGCTCTGCGCCTCGTGTTCAAACCCTAGTAGCGTTTGGGCCCACGTCTTTGTGATAATATCGTTCACAGCATATACGCCGAGAAATCTAAACAGAGTGCCTGGACAAAGTGGATCGTAACGAACCTTTCGCAAAGTTCAGATTCTAACACCAAGCCCCACGAAAAAAGTTCAACGCCAATTCGATTGCAAATTATTATCCAAACAATCACAACCAACTCCCCACCCAAAATCTCCTACTTCACTCAAAGCTTAGACACACCCTGCTCCTTACTCCCAACCTCCCTCCACCACTCCTCAGCAGCCGCACCAGCATCATACGAAAACTGCACCTTATTCTTCTCCTTATCCGCCCACTGGTTCGCGCTCCCTTCAGTCTTGCCAGCCATCGCCGCACGCATACTCGCATCCCGCTCTTCCTGCTCAGGTCCATCGGCATAATGGAAGATCTTTTGGTTCAGGCGGGACTGGGCTTGAGTGTTGGCTGTGCGAGCTAGACGGAGGGCCTCGTATGCGCGTAGGAAGTAGGGGATCTCGTCGGGCGAGGTGAGGCGTGAGAAGAGGTTGCCGAGGACGCAGCCGTCTTCGATTGCCATTGCTGTGCCTTGAGCGCGGTAGGGGAGCATGGGATGGCAGGCGTCGCCGAGGAGGACGATCTTGTTGGATTTGTGGATCCGGTGTCGAGTGGGAGGCGGTCGCGGAGGGCCCATTTGAGGGTGGATGGGACCATCTTCAGTAGCTTCTGCACGCTGTTCGAAATATTACTACCATTCCAAAGATCAATGGAGACTGACGTACCGAGGCTCCCAGCCTTCGAAATCCTTGCGCATGGTTATCCCCAGATACTTCGGCGCTCCACGACTCGGTAGCACCATCGTCGGGGTGCAACAGGACCATATTGTATTCCTTCTTGACACAGATACAGTACCCCATGATATGACGTCCAGGACCCATCCAGCCAGTCATCTCGGGATGCTCGATGAGCGAGCGCAACTCGGGGTCGGCGAGGAGCTTGTCGGTCGGGACGATTGCGCGGTAGGCAGCGTCATCCGTATCGACTGGGCGATCGACGTGTCCGACGACGACTTCGCGGATGAACGACTTGACACCGTCTGCGCCGATGATCAGGCCGCATGTGAATGTCTCGCCGAATTTGAGGGTGATGGATGGCGCGTCGGGGTCGATGGAAGTGACGAGCGAGTTTCAGGCGGAGGGTGATGACTGGGACGGTGATGTCGTAGAAGAGCTTGTGGAAATCGGCGCGCTGGAATAAGGATGAGGTTGGGTTGTTGGACACGGATGGCGAAACGTACGTGGATGTGGTAGTACGGAGCACCGTGCTCTCCCTCACATTCGCCTGCCACCTGGTCTCACCGACCTTTCCGCCGGCGTTGCCTGCCCTACCGATTAGTACAGCACCTATGAGTTCAAAAAATCAACTCACAGCGCCGTAGGACGATGCTCTCGGGGCGAACATCAATGGTCTCGTGCTGCTCGCCAAGACCCCAGCGGATGAAAAGACGGCTGACATTGGACGTGACCTGGATACCAGCACCGACCTTGCCAACCGCGGGAGCAGCCTCGAACAGCGTAATCTTGCGGCCGGCTTTCGCAAGACAGTACGCAGCGGCGGGACCGCCGAGACCATAGCCGACGACGACGATGTTAAGCGGGTTCGAAGTCACGCGGCCTTCAAATGGAGCAGCCGGACAAACGATTAGCCGGCCTGCGGGGAAAGCTGGATGAATGACGGTCAAATATCTCTATTAGCACGATCGCAACTGATTTTTGAGCGCGCACTTTCCTGCACACCAGCGAACACGGCATACCTGGGTCGATTTGACTGGGGACTCTACTGCACAGTTGGCGAGGCGACGGTTGAGACGCGAGTCAGATTAACGTTTGTCGGCTGTCGACTGTGCATCTGGGGATTCGTATCGAGCGATATACACGAGATGCTATTGGAAGGCGAACGCGACTCAAAGCGGCGTGAGGGTCTGGGGAAGCGATCTTCAACTCGGGTCGGGCCCAAATTAAAGATACGAGGTCGATAGGCATGGAGAGATCAGGAGCGATGCGAAGTCTCGCCGCGAGGTTGTCATTGAACCTTTCACAACCCTCCCACGGATCGCAGTCGGGGAAGCAGGGAAGGGACTTTCAAGTGATCATGTTGCTCGGAGGAAGCGCCCGGCGCCTAAATATATCTCCTGCAGCCGTTGCCCGGGAGGAACCTCGACGAATAAACAGCTCGCGCGTAGGTTCTCACGAGCTCTCTGGCATCGAGTCTGCTTGTACCCTGTGCTATCAACCACTTATTAGTTCCGCTGCGCGAACAAAGGGATGTTTGATGTTTCGGAAACTGAACTGCCCGTGTGAAGGAGGCTATTTGAGGTCGAGCTATGAGTAACTGTTTGCGAGGTTGGTCCGCTTTGCATTGGCATTTTTCGAGGCGGAAAAATGGGGGCAACGCCAGGAATAACGCGACCGACACAGCAATCCGTAAATATATATGGGATGCGAGAATGGGAAGGCTTCATACCGTAACACACCAGAAACCACGCATACAGCAATGGACAAGCGCAGTCGAGACAACTATACTAGAATTCTCACTTATAAGCACCCTTCGCACAACATGATATCCCATACATCAATTCCAAACTATACAATGCGCGGATTTGGGAAGCAACGACACTCGACGTGGCGTTTAAGGAAAAGGAGCAGAACCTACGACCAATCCGCTGCACGGTCGCCACGAGTTTGTTCGCATCGCGATTGGAGCTTGGTGATCCGCCCATAGAGAGGGTGAGATTCGCCCTGTGGACTGGATCGAACCCTTATTTCAAGGTGCATAGTAATATAACTGCTAGCAATGTGGCGAGGGATTCGATCCATCATTTCCTCCAAGCGAGGGAGCCACGCCTCCACACAGGCCGTCTCGAGGGTCTCCAAAGTCAAGTTATAGGAGCCCGCTTGACTACTCTGTGCGGCGTCCAAGAATGGTTCGTACGACAGCAATGGTTGCAGAATAATCGTTTTATCTGCCGGTGATTGAGTGTATGAATCGACGAGACGAATGATGGTGTAAAGCCTTGTCATATATCGCGTTCAATCTGTAAAAATATTAATTTAAGCACACATGTTCTTACCTTGGTGTTTTTGGTGACAGCAAAGTGTGAGGGACTTTGGCAGAGACAAGAGCATAAAAGTATGCGCATACTTTCAGGAGGGTCTCTAACTTGGTCAAGTATAGATAATATATGAGCTCTGAATGCAAAGTATGATTAACTAGGCTGCATACATGCATATCTGAACAATTTTTGGAAAAGAGTGTAAGGTACAGAAATACTCATGGAATAGCTTTCAGCTATTGGTTTGTATATCTTCTAATAGCCTAGTTCACAGCTGGAATAGCCCCAAGTGGCTCTGTAGAGGGTGTTAAGGTTAGTGTGTAGCATATACCCCACACTTTTTCCATGCATATATGCACACCATGTGTCACACTTTGGGAGTTCCTCTCTCAGCCTCCTCCTGATGAGTCCCTCATACATTTAACTTAGAAATATGCACAAACTCTCAAACTAATGCTTAACTAACTTGAAACTACCTCAAAACAGATCCTGAAAAAGTGAGAATGAATGAATTTTGGACTATTTTTCACATTCCCACTTCGCTTTTTTACTAGTGTCTTACTATAAGAAAAATTTAGTATGGGAGTGCAAATTCTTTTACAGATTGAACGCGATAGCAGGCAGGCTCTGTAATCACATGTTTATGCTTTTTAAGCGATTGGTTTATTGCAACGGGCAAACATTGACCAATCAGGTGATTCCAACAATGCACTCGCGCATTTACAAACGTTGGAGCTAGTTGACTCCCAGAGCCGGTTGATATGGGATTGGGTTGCCTTTGAGGCACACATTTGAGAGCACCTTAAGTTATATATACCGCTAATGATCCAATTTTGTTATTACGAGCAACTTGCTGGGCCCAAACTTGGTTCAACGCAACGCATACATGGAGAACACACTTCAAATTCCTTGTCACAACCGAACAAGAGAATAAGGGGAAAAGACATTCGGGAACTAGTTTACTTGTTCAGTAGCATCTAGGATGAGGGGAAGGCTAAGCGTTGGGGGCGTACACCGGACGAGAACGGATTACCTTGATGAACTCTATCGACTCCGTGTAAGCACCGAGCTGGACTAAGGTCGAGAAAACTCGCACCTTCATAATGAACCCGGTCATCACCATCCACATCGGCTTCCCGAACCATCTCTTCCATCTCGTCGTTGGTTAACCTCTCGCCTAGTCAGAGTCTTGTCAGCCCAAGCCTAAGCTTAAACCGAGTCCAAAGCCACGCACCGAGGTTGAATAGGGCATGCCGCATCTCGGCAGTACTAATGTAGCCGTTGTTGTCCTTATCATAGGCCTTGAACGCCTGCCTGATCTCCTCCTCACTATCTTCCAGCTTGCGCGCTACTATGGCCAAGAACTCGGAAAAGTCGATCAGGCCGTCGCCGTAACCGTCGCCGCCGACTTCGTCGATCATGTCCTGGAGCTCTGTCTCGGTAGGGTTCTGGCCAAGCGCACGCATGGCGATACCGAGATCCTTGGTGGTCATAGTACCATCACCATCTGACAAAAACGGGGGAAGACCCGGAGTCAGCATTTGTGGCTCGCGATCTACAGTGTGGGCGCACCCTTGTTGAATAGAGAAAACAACTCTTTGAACTCTGGTGGTGGTCATATATTAGCAACCAACGGAGAGATAAAGCTGGTTGAGTACCGGAGATTTGTGCTATGTTCACCAGAGGGGCAAACGCCGACCGTCAGCCAATGCGAAACGATACACCCGAAGACATACCCTCGGACTAGAAAATGCAAGCAGTGAGCAGGGCTCAAACGATCATTAATCGCGTAACTTACAAACTGATAAGCCATGGGCATTGCGGTGTGGTAGTTAGGTGGACGTAGTGGGGATGACAAGTAGGCGGACACTGGTTATGCAGTCTTGGTTGGGTGGATGGGGGCTGACGGAACTTTAGTATTTTTGGTGTCCTTCTATGGCGTTCAATCTGTAAAAAAACTATCACTATCACAATCACAAATTTTTGAACCAACAATACCATAGTCACAGTGTTGTGACTTTAGTGGTCTTGTAGACTGTGAGATCCACAATTCAAGCTCATTTTGTTTGTGAGGCTCGAACTTTGTTTGTGAATATCGCCCACATAAGTTCGCTCTATCACAAACCAATAAGCCAACTGGGCCACAACTCCACAACCCCACAACCCCACAGGCCCACAGCCCCATAGTTCCAAGCTCACAAGGTCATATACATTGGTCCATAGGTATAGATCTAGTTGGTGGTTAAGCCAGTGAATCAAGGTCTATTGACTATGGGCTATACCTTATTACAGGAAGCCTATATGCGCGATTCTAGTCTATGAGATGCTATATGAAGCAACTAATACAAGTTTAGGGACATCAAGGCTTACTCTAGGGGGACGTTGAAGCATTTTTAAAACTCAAATCCCCAGCACTTACTAATACATAAAGTAGCATAAAGAATTGGGAGATCCCGAGGCCGTACAATGTCCTAAATGATACTTCAGAGCTAACCTTAAATACTTAAAGTCTATATAGTAGTATAAGCCTGGTAGTGTACTGTATTAGGGGTCACCTAGCGCATATATGCAGCTTAAAATAGACGCTATTTACAATGCAAGACTGCTTATAGAGACCAGACCCAGCTGTCAGGCATTCAGGTGTTGTGGCGTTGTGGCTTTGTGGCTTTGTGGCTTTGTGGCTTTGTGGCTTTGTGGAATGGGGTTTATGACTTTGTGACTTTGTGGCTACTCTGTGATTATTGAGAACGTGTCCACTAAGCAACAATCACAATCTGAAACTCACAATCACAAAGTTAGAGGCCATTATTACCACAAATAGCTATCCAATTGTGGGCATGAGCCTGCAATTGTGAGGCTAAAAGTCTGTTTGTGAGTGCATAATTCGCTCCTTTTTCATTAAATTCACTATCACAATAGCTACTAGTAAATTTACTAGTAAATCGACTGTTTGTTTGTGGGAGTAGTTTTTTTACACATTGAACGCCATATCCTTCTGCAAATCCTATCAAGTCATAAACATCCATTCAGGCTCATAATTATCCTCACAAACTGACTTCACACTCTACAGCTCAGATGGTACCCACACAATCTCGGGAGGCTTAATTTTTTAACGTCACACAAATTGGCACTGAAATTGAGCCCATAACAATGTGTGTGTGACAATCCGATTACTTTTACAAATGGAACGTGATAAAATCCCGTTGGGGTCCCTAGATTTACGTCTGTGCTCCTGTTCCCGTGCTTTTGCCATTTGCACAAATGTTTCAAGCCCTAGTATAGCTTCCTCAAGTGTGATAACTTCGTCGTGTTTGTTAATTGTATGCGACAATGAGGAGAGCAGAAGCCAAGGTCTGAGGGTCAAAATTGAACGGACCGTCAATCACGCTGTGTGCAGGTCAGTGGGACTGGCAAAGAGATGTGTTTGGCACTAACAAGGCGTGTGTTCTGAAAGTCTTCGACAACACGTTTCCTTCCTGGTAGCGCAGAGACTTACATTCAAGATCTTCTTGGATCATAGCGCCGAGTTTAGCAAGCTTCTGGATGATGTGTTTGTGGGTCTCGATCTGTAGACCGTCGATCTGTCAAATATCCCATCAATAAGTACACCCATTACCCTGAAACGAACAGAGTACCTGAAGTATGATGTCTCCATTACCGGGTCAGAATAGGGATTCCTTCAACCGACCATTAGTGTTTCTATTGGAAGTGTTTGCTAGGGTGCATTGTGAACGCTTGGATCGACTCATGAATAGACAAAAGTCTTATGTTGGCAGATTTCTTGACAAACCGCAGTGTGAACCTCCGATACGATTGATTCGGTGCCTGCAATAGAAAATTCCGAGCTCGGGTTGGATTCCAAGTCTTGGGACATCGTGACGTGTATCGCGAACGCGAGTCGGGGTGTGGTGGCGGGAAACGGGCGCTAAAGACTGTTTGGCGGTGGCTATTACGGCCCCGTGACCAGAACTTCCTCTACAGCGCCACCGGAAGTAAATCGTAACTTTCTTAGGCATAGCTTTAACGATATTATCTAGTGTTCTTCTGATGAACGCGGGCGTGTTTAACCAGTAGAATTGCACCTCGAGAGCGCTATAGCGTGGCTCGGGCATACGACACGCCGAGGTGTCCGAGTCAATTTCTCCGATTTCAACTGTTGGGCGCCATTTGCATGTCTAGCCCTACTTAAGCCCCATAGCCTAGGCATACCGGCCCAAGCCCTACAAACATGTCCTCTGAACTCGACTATTCTAGTTCCTACAGGATCTCCGTCAACACGGCCGAACAAGACCATCGCATTAGGTCCGTCACCGTCTTTCAAACCGACCGCGCCGAGGTGAAGCGTCGGGTTGTTGTCGAACTCAAGGTGTGCTGCTACGTTTAATTCCATCAACAGGCAAAGACTCACACCATTGGACGCCGCAAGCGAGGGCAAAACCATGTTGACATCGAACGACTTCCCTCGTGTATCAACGAAGACTCTATTCACGTCGAGGGAACTGGATCCGCCGTTATTTTTGACGTGATTTACCACGACCCCGAATCTGCCCAAAAATCCAGTTCTACCCTTCTAGACGACAGTCCTGCGGCAGTTTGCCATCGCGAACTGTACGCTCTGGAAAAAGAACGCGACATTGTTCGAGAACAGTTCAGGTTTCTCAGCTCGTATGGGCGTTCGCTCGACAGTAAAGTCACAAACAGGGAAGAAATGGCACGATTCCTGGATATGTTCGGCCCTCGTCAATCCTCAGTCGCCAAGCGGCTTCAGGAGCTCGATGTACAGGTTGCTCGGACGAGGAAAGAGTACGAAGCGCAGAAAGAAGTTTACGAAAGTGGACATAGCGAAAAGCGGTGTACAAAGATATCTGTTGTGGTGCTTGCAGAGAACGATGGCAGGGCGGAGCTAATGCTCACTTATGGTGCGTCCGCCTCGATCTGTAAAGTTCCAGCAACTGAATTACCTGTTGTAGTGGTCTCACATGCAAGCTGGACTCCGCTATACGATGTACACGCTTCCGTTGGCAAGTCAAAGGGCCCATCTTCAGCATTGGATTTACATTACCGCGCCTCGATAACTCAAACGACTGGAGAGGACTGGTCGAGTGTCAAGCTTACCCTCTCGACAGCCTCTCCTCAACTGGGAACCGCTATTCCAACGCTATCCCCCTGGCGCGTCGGGCGCGTCCAACCTCGATTCCGGCACGCACCTTCTCCTCGTTCATACTCGCCGCCCCAGCCCGTAGTAATCCAGGAATCACGTAGATATCGGCATCGCTCGCGGGGCTCACGTTCGCGTTCGCGTTCACGTTCACATTCGCCAACCCGGATAATCCATGTCGGCGGCTGCAGGCGGGGACGCTCCCCCTCACCCACTACAGGGATGCCAGCACCTGCATACTCGCCTCCACGTGTTCGAGCACCGTCACCTATGCGTTGGCGTGACGTTGAAGCGGTGTCTGCGGATGCATTGAACACGACTTTTACTATCCCTGGACGCAGCAACATCCCCAGCGACGAAACTAGCCACAAGGTTGTCATTCAGGTTCTGCACCTTCAGGCTGGTGCGGAGTGGATATGTATACCCAGGAAACAGCTGAGCGTGTTTTTAAAGGTGAGCGGACTGATCAAGTGCGAGGACTCCTCTGACGATGGCTAAAGTGCAATGTCGTGAATACGAGCGAGTTTACGCTGTTGCCCGGGGCGGCACGCGTGTTCCTTAACAGTAATTTCGTTGCTAAAACTCATATGGAGGTATGTCACGCTATGCTTCGTTGCCACATTGACTCATGTCGCCCACTCGATTCAGCATGTGGCACCCAACGACTCGTTCAAGATCTCCCTTGGGTCCGACCCAGCACTTCGCGTTACTTATCCTCCCGTACGCACGCTAAACCATACCACGCCGCAATCGACATTCTTGTCTCGCAAAGAAGATGCCAACCGGCGCATCGCCACATACTCTCAACGCATCACCATACGCAACCCTAGCTCGACCATCGCGCCGGGCCTTCACGTATACGACCACATCCCAGTCAGCACTGACACTGTTATCAACGTCAAGGTGCTTTTGCCTTCTGGGCTCGGTCCTGTTGTGTTGCCTGCAAACGAAACCTCGAGTAAGCGAAATAGCAAGAGCCGAGATTGGGTGCAGATACGGCAGGGTTTGAAGGCTAGGTGGGCACCGCTGGACGTGGGAGGCGAGGGCACTGTCGAGTGGGTCTGTGATTTGGGGGTGGCTGAGGAGATTGAGCTTGAACTGTCGTGGGAAGTCAGTGCGCCTGTGGGGGAGGTATGGTACTAGCCGCCAGAACTGTAAATTGTGTATCTAGTAGATTCTGAAAAATTAAGACCATTGCGCTAGGTATATGCAGGCCGTTAATTTCGACTCGCTTCCGCCGCTGATGGGTCTGATCGGGTATTGCTCACGGCGTATAGCCACAAACTCGTGTGCCCAGGTTCCTCAAGGCTCTGCAATCAACATGAGGCCCGTGCCAAGCTGCTCGCATATATCAGATTTGCTCATGCCCTGCCACCAAATACCGAGCCCTGCCCTCGCTCTGAGAGTACTTAATGCTTGCCGCGGCCACTCCAGCGACATCACCAATCCCCAGTCACTTGTTACTAGATTACCTACTCGTTCTAGTCGCACTTGAATTCGCGAAGACCAGCGATGTACTTCAGCTTAACGTCGATTCTCTCCACCGTTATTCTCGCTTTACCTCTATCCGCCATCGCAGTTCCCATCGAGGACAACGACGCAAGCCTCGAGCTCCGATCCAACTGGCATCACAGCAAGACCCACAAGGTCACTGTCGGCGCCTGGGGAAAGCTACGTTACGACCCACAGTACGTTCATGCCAAAGTTGGGGATTATATCAAGTTCGAGTTGTACGTATCAATTATCCGGGCGTGGCTCAAGTGTCGATGATCTTTCTCAATGGCAGTCATCCGAAGAACCACACCGTAACCGAGAGTTCGTTTGATTATCCTTGCACCGGACTTACGAACTCTTATGGGGAACGCGTTGGCTTCCGTACTGGGTTGTAAGTAGCACGCATATTCAGCTTGGATTCGGCCGGTGCTAACGCATTTACCCAGCGTTCCCGTTCCAGCAACTCAGACATCGCATTTCCCGACACGCAAATTCAAAGTTACTGACGTGAGTGTACCATGTTGTATGCTTAGCAAACTCCTGACATTTCCGGGGTTAGGACAAGCCTCATTGGTTCTATTGCGGTCAGACTGGACATTGTCCCGCTGGAATGGTGTTTGCTGTAAGTGCCTATTCTTGTGAATGTGCTGGTTGGGTTGGGAGGCTGATGGTTTCGGGCTATTCCCTTGCAGGTGAATCCTCCTAAGCATGGAAACACATTCCACGAGTTCCAAGCAAAAGCGACTTCATCAGGAGGGAAGTAAATCCGTAAAAACAATTATTAACTTATATTCGGTATTAATGTTATTGATTGCTACCCGACCCATGAGGTTGTCTGATAACAAAGAATGAGTCTAGAGAGTACAAAGAGGATGGTTTAATAACTAGCTGTATGCGTCGCGAGTAAACTAACCTGGGCGTATCCGGAATGCTATTAGAGTTGCCATTGTTGGCTCAGCGCATATAGCCAGTGCTGAAGTGAGACAAAATATGTATTTGAGTGGTATGGTGTATAGCAGTCGTTGCGATCCTCTTTGGTTCTCCACGATCATTGGATCTAACTACCTTGCCCGCTTAAATAACCATAGTTTTCTGCCCAACGTCACCATTTCCATACGCTACCCGCTATCGTCTCTTCCCCTTCCCCACCTGGGCAAAAGGTGGCTCTCATTGGAGTAACACTAGCCTTCCCATGATGTACCGCCCATGTATCGGTCCCATGAGGGACTTTATCAAGTGGGGGCGAAACGAGGTTCTTCATCTCGGGTGAGAATGTAAAGACCAGCTGAGATCGGTGTAGATGGGATGGAATCGCGGGCGTGTGGATGTCGTGCGGGTTCGTGCTAGCAACGGGCTGTAGAGGGGCGGGAGGCTGGGCAGGAGTTGATTGGACGGACGGAGCTTGAGCATCTGGGCCTGCTTCGCTCATTGGTCCGCGTGTCTCGTTCTGGGGTTTGAACAGCTAGTTTCGGTGATGGGTACGTAAATCACTGGGGGACTACTAAAATGAATTATAACCACGTACTCTGCCGTAGCTGTTATTCCAAATCGTAGTCCAGCAGACCTCCATCCCATCCGGTTCTAATAGAGCATCTTTGATCGCATGTATTAGTCTGCTGATTAACTGAGTCAGGTTGATTCACTTACCAACCATTGGAATGTTCACATTGTACAAGTCAACCTCGCAGAGCCTCAGCCCAGCAGCATCTCGCCCCCAGTTGTCCCAGAGCCGTTTAATTATCCGTGCAGACAAGTTGTATGCAGGCTGGTTATATTTGGGCGGGGACGGGTGGTGGAACGTGCCATAGGAAAGGGCGATTGAACGTTTTTTGGAGAGAGCACCAGACAGTGCCGCGCCCAGTGTACCAGAGGAGAGTGTAAATGCGGCTATGTCGTAAAATCAATTGCCGCCGTATATGGAGCCATTCGTCGCGCGTACCGACCGATTGTTGTAAGTGTTTAATCTCAAAAAGTGCAGACACAAATACTCACACGCTGTATTCCGCCCAAAGTTAGGTCCTGATATAACTAGATCGATCTCTTCCGGGTACAGGTTGTGCAAGGCGATATTGGTACAAGTCGCCGGTGTCTGCAAAGCGAACACGTGGGTTAACCCCGTGTTGTCTGCGTGAAAATGCTCGTACGTACCCCTTCCAAGAGGATCCATTCCCCAACTTCACCATCTTGAATGGGTCGAGGCGCATCGCATTTTTCACCTGTGCCATCTAGATTAAGATGTTATCATGAATGAGATCCTGGCCAAGTTACGAGGAAGCAAACCAGTGCAATTACCTTCCTTGGGGTAGAAGTATTGGCCATGAATGACATCGCGAATGACATACTGGACGTGAATTCGTCAGTGATGTTGGCTAGTTGGAGACATGACTATACTCACCGCTTTCCCTACGTTGCACCGGATGGTTGGTTAGTTTTGTCACAAGCATGGTACCAGATGAGATGCAATCCACCTATCCAGGATTTTTGCGATGCTGGTAAAACAACGCGAACGTCCCAACCTGAATAGGCAATATGAGTGGCTTTAATTACAGCTAACGCTCCACACCTAGCTTACCTAGCTTCTTCAACTCTAAATACAGTCCTAGGACATAAGGCGAATCCTTTGCTGGCGGACCGTCATCATTGGTGATGAGAACCCGAACAGGAGGTGCAGACATGGGGGAAGGAGGTGAACTAGATTGTCGGCAAGTCCGAGCTGAGCTGGCCTCGAGTTTAAGTGTCCCAGTTAGCGAGGGCTGTACTCGCTTGGCAATAGCGATCAGTGGCACAAGATGGCGCGACTCACGTGACCTGACGTGAACAAAGCGCCTCTTCATCCTGTACACGACCATGGACGAGGATACACCCAACAAAATATATCCTAAAATCGGCAGTACGTAGTTTTGCGCGTCTCCTATTATTACACGAATATTGAGAGCATGAAACTTTGCGTAGACTTTACTATCCGCGATTGTATTGGTGGCGGGGGCTTTTCTCGCGTCTTTCGTGCCATAAACTACGAAACTCGCGCGACTGCCGCATGTAAAGTCGTTCTCATCACGTCGGAAACACCTCCATCCCAAAGAAAAGACCTTGAGAAGGAAATCAAAGTCCACTCCTTGCTCAAACACGTAAACGTTCTTGAATTTTATCGGTACAAGGTGAGTGGCTTCCCCGTCGTGTATGAGATGCACTGATACTAAGCCCCTTCTTGCAAAGACCATCGAAGAATCAGAGTCGTCCAAGTACGTTCCCGGGGTCTACATGTTGCTCGAGTTAGCTTCAGGTGGCGATTTGTTTGATAAAATCGGTGCGTTTGGCGTTTATCCTTAAGA
Organism: Ceratobasidium sp. UAMH 11750; assembly: GCA_019677335.1. Classification (NCBI taxonomy): domain Eukaryota; kingdom Fungi; phylum Basidiomycota; class Agaricomycetes; order Cantharellales; family Ceratobasidiaceae; genus Ceratobasidium; species Ceratobasidium sp. UAMH 11750. The sequence goes on along the minus strand of WSLM01000025.1, from coordinate 18,175 downwards.
TTGATATCTAATCATGGGCTGTTTCATAAAAGCTCCTGATGTAGGGGTAGACTTGGACCTTGCTAGGTTCTACTTCTCTCAGCTTATAGCTGGACTCGAATTCATTCATTCGCAAGGCGTTTGTCATCGAGACCTCAAGCCAGAGAACCTATTGCTTAACATCGAGGGGCGGTTGAAAATCAGTGACTTTGGTAAATTTAAGCGAAACTTGCATTGTAGTATCGGAAGATATACTAACCTCAATTAGGTTTATGTTCTGTTTTTAAATACAAGGATCGCACACGAATGCTCAGCGAGCGATGTGGGAGTTTGCCTTATGTTGCACCAGAGGTAAGCAAGTTGAATCCAACGTCATAAAGAACGAATTCATACCTACTTCTAAAACAGCTTAGTACCAGTGACCCTTATGCAGCAGAACCGGTTGATGTTTGGGGTACGGGCGTGATTTTGTTTACCTTGCTGGTCGGTAGTGAGTGCCAATTCGATCCATTTACCCACCTATAAGCTTATACCGATTTAGATACACCCTGGGACGAACCAACGGCCAACAGCCCGGAATTCGTATCGTACGCACGAGGCGAAATATTCCAGTACCAACCCTGGAGTGGAATTGACTCAGATGCATTAGGTGATCCATAAAGGTTTACAGCTCGGATCCATCGGCTTACGCTTTTGCGGACGCCATCAGCATTTCTCCGCACTATTCTAACCATTTCGCCTAAAAAACGAGCGACGATAGCGCAAATCAAAGCCCATCCGTGGTTCAACATGTATGGTTGGTTCAGTCGGCCTATATATGCACCTGCTAACATGCTACACCGGTCGCAAATAGGCCATCTCACGTTGACCGTGCCAACCCGCAAGCACTTGCGGAGCGTCTGACGCAGAATCTCCGGCGAACTGGCGATCTGAACATTGCAGCGCCAGACCCCTCTGCGCTGGGCGTGCCAGGGGGTATGGATGTTGACTCGGAGGCTTCAGAACAAGATGACAAAATGATGACCCTCACAAACGCCACGCAGTTCACTCGCAGCCTTTTGCTTTTCGTAAGTGCCGGATACATACCCTCAGCACACCCGGTTTACTATTGTTTGGCTTGCCCAGTCTCAAACACAAGGTGGAACGCGATACACTCCGTCCTTGACTCGTTTTTACGCAGCAATTCCTCCAGGCGATTTCCTGCCTGTGCTTGTGGGAGCCCTTCAAGCGAAAGGCGTAAAATGTGCCAAGGGGTCGGATGAGGCTAATCGTAAGCGCACATGCATTACCGTTGAAAATACACTCGCTAAATGTTGCGATCACGTTCTTCAGCTGACCACCCCGGTCGTATTTCATTCCGGATTGGGGGGCTCGATCGTCGAAAGGAACAGTTCCGGGGTACTATTGAGCTGGAACCATTTCGACTAACGGATCATGGACTTGATGGATCTTTCGTAATCATGAGTAGGGAGAGGGGGAATCCCTTGTCGTGGCGGCAACTTTGGAAACAGACCGTGATGAGCGATGGCGTTCAAGAGTATGTGTTGATGAGGGGTCGTAATTAAATAGCACAACAGACGTTTTTGCACGCCCATAGAGCCGTTTTTAATCTAGCAACCGATGTAACTTAGCTTTTTTAGTTAATATCAGGTGTTCGTTATATGCACCCTTGTAAAACAAATAAATAACTCTAACCGCCCCTCGGTCGCGTAAAAGTCGGCGGCAGGAGTGGGGTCCCCGAAAGATCCGCACTCTCACCCTCGGAAACGTGCTTTGGCGTAGGTCTGTCCGGAACAGCACAAGCTGACCTGAGGACGGGTTGCCCACCCAGACCCATTATAACCATTTGTGTGACATATTTCACGAGACATCTCATCGCGTGTTACTTCTGATCGGTATGCCCTGTATAGGATATGCTACACTCTGGTGATAAAAGTGACCCAGGCTACATACAAGTTTGGGTTGGCTGATTTCGGAGCCTCGAGTCATGTGATCCTTGGACACGACCCTCGGACCCTCGCCCACGCTTGCGAGTACCTTATTTTTGATACCGACATATACCGGTCCAGGTCATCATCTTGGCACAGGGCTGGGTGCTCAATTTACCTTACGTTTTTCACGGGGATCGTTCTACGCGGCTGTATAAACCGGGTGGTACGCAGTGCGTGCTGGCAACCACCCACCGTCGGCTTGTATCTCTCCTTAATTTCTGTCGGCTACGCCGGAGGCAGCTCGCGTTGGTCTAAACGACATATCACACTTTTTTTACTCTGGCTGGTCATGTATGTGCCATTTAATACCGGTGCTTCTACTCTTCCCCGCTTGGCAGCTCTTCTCTTGGTTGCTTCAGCTCCTCTAATTTCCGCGCGAAACATTCAGAAAGTGGATCTAAGACTCCCGTGAGTGAGAAACTAGATGCACCCTAGAATACTGGCGTTCAATAAACAAGTATCGGTTACTATAAGATCGGACGCTCCAGCGAATGCTCAACGCGTCGTTGATATGTTCAAGTCCGCTTATGGCAGCTATAAGACTTTTGCCTGGGGACATGATTCACTCGCACCCCTACTAGGAGAATTCCTTGACGGTGAGCTCGGGTTTACCACCTACCAATTCTAGCAAAAAATCGAATTTAGACTGCGATTACTCAAACTTGTTCTTGTAGATCGAAATGGATGGGGTGCGACAATAGTGGACTCCTTATCAACGATGCAAATCATGGGTTTAGAGGTGTGAGCTAGATGTTTACTGGGAGAAAGTATCGTTTCCCTGACTAGACCTAAGGATCTCGCGAAAGAGGCCGCAAACTACACTGTCAGCATAGATTTTAGCCAAAGTGGCACAAATGACACTGTATCGCTCTTCGAAAGCACGATTCGATATGTAGGAGGAATGCTCTCAGCATACGAACTCGGCGGGAAGAAAGACGAGAGGCTCGTTGATAGGGCACGGGAACTGGCGGACAAGCTCATATGCGGATGGGTGGGGGATAATGACATTCCCTACAATGAACTTGATTTTTCGGATAACCAGCCAATAATCAAAGAGGTATGTTCCCCTAGTTTCAATCACAACACGCAGTAACTAACGTTTCCGAACGCTAGACGGGGATGGGTCAGTGCTATCCCATAGCCTTAAATTTCATTGATCTCGAACACTCATCACTCAGCGGTTGCTGGCACGCTCGTTCTCGAGTGGGCCAGGTTGAGTGACTATACGGGAAACGAGACCTACCGTGTCTACGCTGAAAAAGCGATGCGCCGCATTGGACTTTTAGTGGGTCATGAGCAGGTGTTGGCGTTGTGAGTACTGATTGCCGATTCTAGGATACACCATTTCCGGGACTTCCTGTCCAAATGGTCGACCCAAGCAACAACAAGCCTAACGGGACATACATAGTAAGAGTCCCCGTTAAATACCTTCAACGTATCTAACAAAACACGATATTGTGCCGCCTTGTAGACGTGGGGTGCAGGCACAGACTCGTATTTTGAATATCTCATCAAGTATGGGCGGATGACAAACAACGCTGATACTCGATGGACAAAAACCTGGCTTACTGCAGTCGATTCGTCGATTATTCACCTCATGAGCGAAGCTGTTGAAACGGACGTGAAAGGCTTGCTCTATCTGGGAGACCACCATAATGGAACTCTACGACATATCGGCTCCCACTTGGGGTGTTTCTATGGCGAGTGCCTTGTGGAAGGCAGGACATGACATGTTGACGGTGGGCTAGACAGGCGGAAACTGGATTATGGGTGGTCGCATGACCGACAACGACACTATCGTTGAATACGGGTTAAGATTGACTGACACCTGCTGGAACACATACGAGAGGACTGCGTGAGTGCCGAAGCGAACAATCACGCTGCGCTATTTATATCTGAAATGGGTTGCATAGAACTGGCCTGGGACCAGAAATCTTTGGATATATTGGGCCCGATGGTGTAAGTCCCTTCCAATGGTCACTTTACTGGTTTGGCTAACGAACAAACACATGTCAGGGCAAAGCGGGGCGAGTCGAGCCAAGTTCTGCCGACTTGGCATTTTACAAAGCTAATGGATTTTACTCTTACGATGATACCGAGTGGGCATACTACGATCTACGACCAGAGGTTATCGAGGTATGTTGTTGAAATGCGGTTTACCTCTCTCGCGGATACTGAACTGTGACAACTGCACCCCTAGAGTAACTTCTATGCTTGGCGCGCGACAGGAGACATCAAGGCAAGTCACCCATGTATACCTCTCCAGGAGTCATACCCCTATCTAACAAATAAATAGTACCAAAAACGGGCCGAAGCAGCACTCTCCAGTATCGAGAAGCATTGCAAAGTCGAGCATGGATACGCAGGTCTTGGAGACGTGAGGCTTATCAGCCAGAATGACTACATCAACCAAACCGAAACTTTTTTCTTTGCCGAAGTGCTCAAGTATCTCTACTTGACGTTCGCTGACCCCAGCGTAATTCACCTGGACGAGTGGGTTGTGAGTCAATTAGCTGTTTTGTCTGGCCGTCTGGTGTATTAACCGTCGATTGCTTTCTAGTTGAACACCGAGGCACATCCGTTGCTCGCGCCGCCTTCTCTGAGCACCTATGCACTCACTCGCTGGGTCGGCCAAGTTGAGCCATTCACTCTACGTGCTATCCGGGCAGCCGTGGCCGAAGTATACTCCGCTACAAGTTTGAAGGCGCTGGCTTGGATCCTAGCTATCCTTTTGCTCGCTACGACATGGAGATTAAGGCCTGTTGCGGCGGTGATGGATCAAGATTAAGCTATAAACCTGTTGTTTCATGCCCCTTTTAGGGTATATGCGCATGTTTCGGGCACTAGGGGGGAGCCAACATACATGTAAAAAAGTAAACTCATGCACATAGGTCGAGCATCTTTATAGTACAATTATTTACATTAGGGTCACGCAGAGATTCTGGGTAGCACACTCGATAAAGCCTCCGCCTTTCCATTTCATAGGGTCTCCCACTTCTCTCCAACAGGTGCGCTCACTTCCCATGAGAGTTCCAATTCCACTTCTTCGTTTGGCTGCATTTCACACTCCCACTCGACGGTACCTTCGCCACCCACATCCAGGTTTGCCCAGCGCGCCTTGATACCCTTCCGCACATTTGTCCACGGCCGGTCCTTGTTCCTGTTCTCGTCTTGACCCTCATTGCCGGGCGAAGAAGCAACGATAACATGCCCAAGCCCGTCAGGGGAGAGAACGTTGACCTTGATACGCGCATCGGTGCTGATAGGAACGTGGTCAAAGACGTGCAAGGCGGAGACGGCTGCTGGTCGAGAGTTACGGATTGTGATGCGTTGCGAGTGGGCGGCGACAGACTGCTTGTTGTCCTTTGCCAAGAACGCAAAGTTGGATTGGGTAACGGTGCGGTTCAGCGTGCGCACAGAGGGGTAAGTCACGCGGAGGGCAGAGTCGACACCGAGTGAGGTCTTGAACGAGTCGTTTGGAGCGACGTGCTGCCAATCCGAATGAGAATTGAGTACTTTACGGCCCTTGTATGGTCTTACCTCTATCCGGCTCTTAGACACAAAATTGTCATCCATGAACACGCTGGCCTCTCCTGGTAGCAAAGTAAACTCGCTCGAGTTGACCACCTTGCACTATCGTCGGAGGAGTGTTGGTTCAACCGTCAGCCTTGATAGAGAATGATAGGCTTACCCTCAAGAATACACTCTCCTTCTCGCGTGGCAGGCAGACCCACTCGAGTTCAGTGTCGAGGTCAAGCACGGCGATGACAACCTTGTGGCTGCTCTCGTCGCTAGGGATGTCACTACGCCCAGAGATGCCAAACGAAGCACTAAGGACACCAGCACTCACGACCCCGGCCTGGCGCAACTGCATTGGTGCCGGGGCTGCAGCATACATCGCCATGTGCATCTCGGGCTCTAATGCGCCGGTTGGTTGCGCGAGGCGTGAAACCCGCTTGGCAAACGCACTGTGTTGAACAGACCTGGTCATGACTGGTGAAACCGGGGCGGGGAATCCTATGCGCCACGCAGACAAGCTAGGCACATCACTTCCTAGCTGCGGCGACGCTGTGGACAGAGTCAGCGCGACATCTGGCCAATTCTCCCCTGTCGTTTGCGTGATAGATGCGCGATAGTGGAGTGCGACCTTGGAAGTCTCGTTGGGCGACTTGGCAATGGATGCGCGTACGTCGTAGAGTGGGGTCCAGCTTGCGTTTGAGACCACTGCACATTCACGATAATTAATTTCCCTCTAGCCACGTATACACACCGTACATACCGTACGTCAGTAAAAGTGTCGCTCGGCCATCAGTCTCAGCAAGCACCGTCACAGTGATTTTCGTCCCTCGTTTCGCGCCTCGCGCATCGGCGTACACCTTTTCCTGCGCTTCGTTGTGTGCCTTTTCAGCATCCGCGATTTGTACGCCCAGCTCCTGGATGCGCTTCGCGACTGCAACTTGACGGGGTCCGAATACATCGAGGAACTTCTGGACATCGTCGATGCCAATATTTTTGCTATCCAAGGTCTTGCCGTACGCGTCCAGGAACTTGGACTGCTCTTCAGCGACCTCGCGCTCCTTCTGTAGAGCCTCTAGCGCGCGGTGAGCCTCGGCGACGGCCTGCTCGTGCGGATTGTCAGAAGATGGTGGGCTGGGTTGGCGATACGGGTTATGGTAAACAACGTCGAAGATGACGGCATTCCCCGTGCCGTCAACTCGGATCGAGTCTTCGTTGATGCACGTCGGGAGGCGCTCGATGTCAACATGGTTTTGCCCTGCCTAGGGAAATATCAGTACACATCGGATGTAGATAGTAAATTCTCATATTATATGGGCTACATACCTTGAGTTCAAGCTCGACACGTCGTTTCACCTCTGCGCGGTCGGCTTGAAAGACAGAAACTGATTCGATATGATCGTCTTGTTCAGCAGAGTTGACCGAGATCCGGTTTGCAGTAATTTGCTCCGAGACCATACTTGGGAAGTGGAAGTAGCAGAAAGGGGGGGTCGTTTGCTCGTGGCGTGAACTCAACGGTACTGGTATTATTATATGATCGATGGTCGCCCGGCGCAAGCTAGGAACCTATTCGGTTGCCCCGCAAGTGGCTTTGCGCCCACTGACCTCATCGTGGTCGTTGAAAAGGTCCGCGTTGAAAAGGTTCCAACCCCAGAAAAGCCTAGTGAAAAATAACCCCAAAACACGAGTTTTCCACAAAAGGCTAGCGCACTTCTCTAAGCTGGCATCTTGTTGGCCATGACGCATACAGGCTCCAAATGTCGGTTGGACTTGTAGTCATAGAAGTCACAAAATCAATCACGTCTTGACTTAATAACGAGGACAACTACCCAATTGCACCGCAAATGATTAATCTACCTACTTTATGCAGTTCACCTGGCGTTCGCCCATCGCAATACCTCCTCGCCGCAAGCTCCACTTTCTTACTTGGTCGCACCTTGCTTTGGTACTTGAACGCCCCCGCACGTTAATATTCACGCGCTCTCTGGAGGAACAATAGCTTACCGACATGTCCATACCAAGCAAAACTTTGGGAAGACCAGATAAAAGAAGTACATGTGGCATGCGATATACTGTACACACATCTACAAGAGCTCGAGGGGCTGGGTTTAAATACCACAAGCGAGCGAGGCAACCGCACAGTGTGGCACAATAGGAGATTCTCAGTTAGGACTAGAGTGGAATAACGGAGTTGAGCGTCCAATAGCCTAATTGCCTTGTTCAAGCAATGAAAAGCTTCACGGATGTGTAACCAGTTGTTAAAAAGCATTTTAATACGCATATATCCCACGCATTCACCAGGCGCAGCAGTTTTGTGGGTCAGCAACTTGGTTTTATTTGTATCATTTCTGGGTAGGTACACTGCCGGGTACTATTTTACAAAAAGCCAACCACTATTTAGATTGCGAATACTTTTGTTTACATGTTCACCCACTTTTGTCCGACGGGGGCACTCACCTCCCACGCAAGCTCCAGCTCCAACCCCTCGTTAGGCTGCACCTCGCATTCCCACTCTACTGTACCTTCTCCTCCGACATCCAGGTTTGCCCAGCGTGCCTTGACACCCTTTTGCACACTCGCCCAGGGCCGGTCCTTGTTGTCCCCACCCAACTCCCCATCCATAGGCAAGCCGACTCCTGCAATCGGACCAAGCGAGTTGGGAGATAGGACCTCCACCTTGACACGTGCATCCGTGCTAATGGGAACATGATCGAAGACATGGAGAGCGGCAACAGGCGCAAGGCGAGAGTTGCGGATGGTGATACGTTGAGAGTGCGCAGCAACCGACTGTGCGGGGTTTGCTCCAAAGAAAAAGATTGGCTGGTTGGTCGTGCGGTTAAGAGTACGCATGGCAGGATAAGACACGCGTAGTGCGGAATCGACACCGAGTGAGGTCTTGAATGAGTCGCTCGGGGCAACGTGCTAAGGGTTAAAGTGTTAAACGGTGTATGGCTGGCAGGGTTGAAAAATTGATGTACCTCGATTTTACTCTTGGACACAAAATTGTCATCCACGAACACGCTCGCTTCTCCAGGAAGAAGAGTAAACTCGCTCGAATTCACGACTTTGCACTGTAACAAGAGTTGTGTAAGTACCATGGTTCTGTACAGGTTTGACAGTACCCACCCTTAGGAATACACGCTCTTTCTCGCGTGGGATGCACACCCACTCTAGCTCCGTCTCAAGATCAAGTACGGCGATGACAACCTTATGGCTACTCTCGTCGCTTGGGATATCACTACGCCCGGATATCCCAAACGAAGCGCTCAAAACGCCAGCGCTCGCGACCTGGGCGGGACGATAAGCCATGGTAGGAGCACGGGGTGGCACATATGTTGGGCTAGCCGGGCTATAAGCCGGGCTGACTGGGCTATAAGTCGGGCTGGCCGGGCTAAACTGAGGGCTGGTCGGGCTATAGGCAAACGACCTGAAGGCGGCCTCGTCACTCTCACCCAACCCTCCAGGAGGCGCACCCGTTCTTAAGGGCGAGGTCTGAGGAAGCCCAACACGCCAAGTAGACAAGCTCGGTATGTCACTACCAAGCTGTGGAGACGCGGTGGACAGCGTCAGCGCTACATCTGGCCAGTCCTCGCCGGTGGACTGCGTGATCGACGCGCGATAGTGGAGTGCAACCTTTGAAGGGTCGTCGGGAGACTTGGTGATGGATGCACGCAAGTCGTATAGAGGTGTCCAGCTAGCATTTGAGACGACTGAACATAACTATGGTGAGCCATTCGATAACCGAGCTTGATTAGGCTGGGTACTCACCGTAGGTTAGCAGAAGCTCAGCTTGGCCGTCAACTTCGGCAAGCACCGTCACGGTAATTTTCGTACCCCTCTTCGCATCCCGCGCGTCAGTATGTACCTTTGCCCGCGCGTCATTGTGCTCTTTTTCCGCCTGCTTGATCAGCGCATCCAACTCCTGGATACGCTTCGCGGCGGCGACTTGACGAGGCACGAACATATCGAGGAGTCGCTCCGCATCTCCGATAGACACGCTCCCACTACCCAGTGTCTTGGCATAGGACTCCAAGTGGCCGGATTGTTGTTTCACAAACTGACGCTCACTCTGGAGAGCTTCCAGAGCACGATAGGCTTCGACTATGGCTTGCTGTTGCGGGTTGTCTAAAGCTGGCGGGGTGGACTGACGATATGGGCTGTGGTAAACGACGTCGAAGATGACAGCACTACCGGTGCCGTCGACGCGAATAGAGTCCTCATTGATGCATGTAGGAAGTCGCTCGATGTCGACGTGATTTTGCCCTCGCTGTAAGGCATGAGACGTAGGTTAGATTGTTCTGTATTGTGTGTACGAGTCAGCGACGTACCTTGAGCTCGAGCTTAACACGCCGCTTAACTTCAGCGTTGTTCGCCTGGAAAACGGTGACCGACTCGATACGGTCGTCCTGTTCAGCGGCGTTGATTGAGATCCTGTTTGCAGCAGGTTGCTCCGAGACCATATTCAAGACCACTTAGCAGAATCGGTTGGAGGGGGGGAGATGAGTGTAGGTTCTCAGCATCGACGTGTCGCTAGCTCTATGTCTCGCACATCGATCGACTAGACCACCGCCTCGCTAGTATATGACTCTTCCGACGGCATTTGAGCCTGCCGGCGTGACTCGCGCTAGGAGAGCCCCTTCGGCGAACATACCTGGGAAACCGGTTGAAGTCAACCACCGGCAAAGCTAAATCCGACTTCTTAAGGTACCGAGGCTAATAATGACGTAAGCGGTGCCTTTTTTAGATATATAGTGTCCCGTTCTTAACCGAGGCCTGGAATAATACTGCCCCAGAAGATGTATAACAAAATCATTTATGTTTCATTTGCACCCAGAGGTATGCAAAACACCGTATTCAAAAAGAAAGACACCAAATGCGTTATCCAACTACCCCGTAGCTTCGTCACTTCCCGCATGGGACACACCCAGGTTGCACGCCCCGTTATCCGCTCAGTGACTTCCTGGACCGTTTGTCCTGTGGGCAATCTGGGTCTGCTGCCCCCGAGTCGGGCGACCCTTTGCGTTTTCTAACTGGGGTCGTGTCAGGAACAGACGTCTTGTCCACAGCCGACTTGGTTCTGAAGTTTGCGGCCTCCAGCTTCTTGGTATAATCGCGAGTGTTTCGGATGTTGATTTCCTAAATCAAAGGTGGTGAGATTAGTCGAAATAGCGAAGATTAGGCACGTACCCGGATACGCCCGATTTTCTGCGTAGTGCCATCTCCGTTAACATCAAAGTCACCTGTAGTTAGTTGGCACAGTTATATCGAGACGAGGGCAATGAAAACGCATGAACGTACGCTCCCCAAGGTTCACTGGAACCATTGTTAGCGAGCGTTGCTCAGGAGACAGGATCGCCGTGTACACTTACTCCTGTTCAGTATGCCTTGAGCGCCTGCATCGGCGAATTTGAGATTTTTGAGTTCATCGTCAAGGGATCTCGCTACCGTAGTCCGCACATCCTTTACGTCGTCCATGTATTCCTCTGCACCTAACGTTAGAAAGACCAAAGCCCGGAATCACGCTCGGAGGCTCACCCATAATGTTTACGTATTTAGCCCGATCGTCATTTCCGGCCTGCGCGGACGTCTTCCACTTGGTATCGATCACATTTGGGCCCGCACCATTCATGTTGAAGGGATTGAGGAATGTTTGCTTGTAAACATCTGTAAGGCACGTTAGACTTGGCACAGGCGCGTTCAGGACAATAATTACTCGGCTCATTATACAAGGGGCGCATATCTAAACACCGAGGTTAACTTGGCCTCCTAATGACAAATGAAATAACCTTACTCGAAGCCGAGTTCAGTTTTTCTACCACGTTCCGAATAAACTGTCTATACTCGGGTTGCGAACACAAGGTCTGCATGACACGCAAACGGTGTTAGTATGATGCAACCACCGTGTGAGAAAGGCAAGCAAAACACCTTGGCGTCAGCCGCAGAGAGCTTGCTAGTGTCGAGATCCTTCGTGTTCACGCCATTACTGGGAGCAAACCAGGGCTGTCGAATAGCAATCAAAATCTAACCAAGGATGAGCGATGCGAACCAGGTTCATCTCGAAATCATACCTCATCAGCCTCTAGGACGTGGTCACACTATATAGACACGGAATCAGTGAATTAACCCGGATGTATGCGATGAAAATTTTGCGTACTGTGCCTAAATGAAAACTCAGTGAGCCTCCGAGTTTAGGCGCATCGACAAACAAAGGACTTACACATTGCCGGATTTGCTGGAATACTCGGATCGTTTACTCTTTTCGAGCCCCCGATTTTCCATTCGGGGTCCACCCTTGTTGCTTTGCCGCCGTTTGCAGGCTTTGGCCGGCAAGCTGTGTAGGTAGTCTGTTTGATCGTGCCGTCGGAAGCCACAAATTTGAACGGATAATTTGCCGAGTTATCGTGACACTTGAGCATGTAGTTGGGGTCCTTCAACGAACCCGCTGTGAACTGAAGGACCGCGTCAGACGATGAACCTAATGCCTAGGAAGACAATACGTACGCGACTGTGCCAGATGCAATGGGCAGGTCCCACGAGCGAGCCTACAGCATCGCCTGCCGCCACCCGAGGTTCAAGCTCTTTGGTCTTCTCTGGCACCCCGCCGAACTCGGGAGCAGTAGGTCCACCGTTCCACTGTCCTAGGCTGCCTAGGTCGCGACGAGTTATGGATTGCGTTATAAACGGTTCTCCTAGCTCAAGGAAATCCAGAGTGTTGCCAACAAAGCTCGCGGCTTCGCACAAGAAAGACGAGTCCTGGATGCGGTCTAGTGCGCGTCCAATCTTCCCTCGGCCGGTCAATGCAGTTGGGCTCAGGAGATCGTCGAGGCCCCGAATGGCTTTGGCATCCATCGCACCACTATACGCCTTCTCCAGCCTGAGAGCGAGAGATTGGGTAACACGGGCAGACCGGAATACAGGCACCAGGGCACGAGCAGTCCGAGCAGCAACGCTAGCGAGTCCTCCAAAGGGCACGAAACTGAGCAGGGTCAGCACGATGTCGATGATGAGCTGGATTCCTGCCTCGCGTGCTTGTTCTGTAGGGACATTACTACCATGCCCCCGGTTTGTAGGCAAAGAACTCACTCTCGAGGGCGTTGTACTGATCCTCCAGTGCCTTGTCGGATTTGACTTGTTCAACTAGGGTTGAGTTAGAATTTGAGCCTGGTGAGGATTGGAGGCATATATGCACTCACTATAGCTCATAGTGGAAGCCAATGTATCGTTTCCGGACACGAGGGTAGTCAAAGCCATGTATAAGACGGACCCCAGGGATTCAACAGTCTGCCCCGTCGTAGTTTCGGTGACGCCGACGGCCGTAAGCTTGAACTCATCGTATTGATCCAGGAATGCTTGGATTCCATCCTTGACATTCGGGAAGAACTTGTCGCCGTCAACGAGCAACACATTGTGCCATTGCGTGCGACATTTCTCGTCAGGATCGTAGGGCGAGAAACCTTCCGCATTGTCGGCTGGGTCGTACGCGGGCATGCTGTTGATGTGGTGCCGAGGGGCTAGAGCAGACGAATTTGCCGTAGGAGGACGCCTGACTCGTCCGGTGCCATCGTCCTCAAAGATGTACGAGTTTTCGATGACCGTTGCGTTAGTTTCGGGCACTGCATCGGCAAAACCAATAGTAGTAGGTATATCCACGGTCGCGTTTGGAGAGATATCGCGAGCCAGAGGGCTAAAACAGGAAGATGCTGCACCGGGAGATTGAGCACGCACTCTAGGGGCTACGACTAAGTTTCGACTTACGATTACGGCCAACGTATATATTTCCGATAATTAGCTCCGAAGTCTCGAGGCCGATCGTCTCGTTAAGGTAGTTAGAGAAACCACCAGGATCGGTCAAACGCCAGTACACATCAGCTACGTCGGCACCTGGAGTATTATGACCACCTGGGCAGGTTTCGTGCGCATAATTGGAGTCGGTGTACCTATAATCGTAGGTAGAATATTGTCAGCAAACATAATTGAGTGGATGCACGGGCGATATACTTACGAACACTGCCAGAAGTCATTCCCTTTTCCGGTCTCGTTTGCCAACGCCCAGTTCAACGCTTGTTGATGAGCGGTCAGCACCTTAGGAATTATACCGTGGCTCTAAGCTTTTACCTTTGGTCTCCCATTTCTGAAAATAAGAGTTTAAAAACCATGGCAAGGTGAATAAGAACTGCACTTACTTTGTAAAGTTTGAACGAATCCTCGGTCAAAGCACTATTTTTAAGATATTCGTAGAGGCTGCTGTAAACTGCATCCAAAGCGCGAATGGCCAGTAGAATCATGACCTGGTAGTTGAGCTCCATCGTCAGGTTAGGGTAGTACTCGAGTATTTGACCCGCGGCTTGGTCCTAGAAATATTCAGTTAGCCGGAAACAGCCTGGAGTACCCCTCTAATCTGCTTACCCAAAAATCGGTGCTCACATACCCCTGAGGTGTCAGGGGTTCGCCTTTTAGTGTGCTCACGATTTCAGCAGCAGAGGGCAGTAGGGCACCCCCGCCCCATATGGCGCTGGTCAAGTCAAAATTACGATTATCTTGATCCATTGCAAAGACTGTTTATGCACAATGATCAGATATGTCAGGTAGGAAACGGAAAATATGCACTCACCTGCTAGCCCAGCCGTGCACAGCATCGTCGCGGCGCGAGCTTTCTCCGTAACTGAAGCTGGAGTCTCATAGTCGATTATATAGCCTGAATCGGTAATGAACCGAGCCGCTGAGTTTGCCAGGTCGTCTAGTTTCCCGGTAGCGTCCAAATCGACTGATTCTGAGTTTATTGCAAAATATGGGAAGGTGCCTCGACCAAGCCCGGAGGATCCAATGCATTCTGAAGTAAGTCCTAGACCAGCGGTGATAGGGCAGCCGTCGCTCGTGCAAGTGGTATTTGTGAGTTGTCGGGACCTAGCAAGGCAAATTGAACAGCCGCGACTTAGGTCCGTCCTCTTACGCACCTTCCATAGAACGGGACGCCCATCATAAGCTGAGATCGCGGGAATCCCAGCTTATGTATCGCTGCTACCGTAGATGACATGCGGGGCAGAGCGTTTATGTACTCTAACGTCTGCTCAGGGTTGAGTATGTGCGCGCAGTTTGTGAGAAAGTTGAAAGCCTACCGTGCCAGGAACGTCGTGTGTAATCACACTCGCAAAGTCAACGGCCTTTGCAAGGTTTGCGGCAACAGTGTTGATACCAGAGCTTGACCAAAATGCATGGGTAGTAGAGATAGAAAGGTTATATGAGCCTAGGCCCGTAGACGCTGCCTGCACAATATTGCTAGCATAACGTGGTGTTAGGAAACGTTTGAAAGCAGAGCGCAACCACTCACTTCCATTGTGTAGCACTAATCCCTGGTGCCCATTCAAGGTCAATACCATCTAACCCGTAGCTACAAGCAGTTGGCCAGCTGAAACTACCGCACAGTATAGTATTTTCCCTTACCTCGAGCAGAGGGCTGCCCCAGTTGTCCCAAGCTTTGTTCTCGCGGATGCACTGCCCGCAATGGCGACTATATTAGCAGCATCTGCTCCAAGTCCCCACCCGCCCACTGATAGTATTTGAATGAATACAACACGTCAGAATATATTTGGTACGCATACATACCGGCAAGTACCACTTTCAGACTTGGATCTTGAGTCTTGAGCGCCACAACATCTCTGAGCAAGGATTGGTCCGCGGCTGCGACAGAAAGAGTACCATCTTTCGCAAGAACTCCGTACGCAAACTAGGAAAAGTCGTATGAGGGAATGATTCAACAAAAAATAGAGCGAGTGTTGGACCTACCAAGACATGCGTAAAGGTCGGGTAATCAATCGCGTCAGGGAAGAATGGGTTGCATGGACGCCTCGACGCTCTATTTAGGCGTTAGCTAAGAGAGAGACATTTATAATAACAGCCACTCACGAAGCGAAATAATATCCAGCAACACGAGGCTACGCAGATGTCAGCGTTGGCTAGTGCTATGGAACTGGTTGACATGCCTCGACATCCCCTCTACAATACGTATTACCAGCGATCCCGGTAAAGGTAGTTATGCCTCCTGCAGCTGAGACATCTTTCAAAAACAACCTGGTATGGAAAATATGTCATGCTGACGGCATTTATCTGCGGAGAGCTGCTCACGATGTGTGTGGATCATTCAAATATGAGTTTGCCCCATACGCGGGGCTTGCAGAGAAATCCACTTTTTCATGGCTCTGCCAATCCGTTATAGGTACTGACATGATTTGGAATTTGTCAGTGGTCCAGACATAAGTTCCAGAGTCTAATTACCTCGATCCTCAAGGGAAAGATGAGAGTACCGAGTACCAGTTGGCGACTGGTTGTCCCACCCAAGTTGCCAGACTGCGCTCGATAGGCTCCCGTCGCGTGCAAAGTACTGGCGCGCGAAATGTTAGCTTTCTGATCTGCTAGTAATCCGATAGTAGCCTACGGGTCGGTATTCGATGTATTCTCCCCCGTCTACTTCCTGTTTAATCATATAATTCCTGTAGAACACGTTTCTACGCCAACTGCTTAGTATATGCGATCTTTGAGACAAAGTGCCCTCTACTCACTGAGGCCCGGACGCTCCGCTCCACTTGCTTGCCTTTTCTCCAGCAGCCCTGCGGTAGCGGGTGTTTACAGCCAGCTACAACCTACCGTTAGCATCGGACTTACCACCAGATGGGGAACCATGTACCCGCTATGAGAACCATCAGCATTGGGTTATGATCCGTCGGCGAACGCACTCACGCTCTTGATCCCCAGACTCTCCGCCACAGCTCGAGCAAGACCCAGAACGATGAGAATAAGGTACAGAGACGTAGTTTAACTCGAAGAGGTTCGAGCCTTCCCAGCCTCCATGAAGCTGATGCAAGTGCCGAGTCAGTAAGAAAGAAACAATATTCTAAGGTCAACTTACATTCATATCGTTGCTAGATATCAAATGGAGATGAATCAATAAGGTTTTGCGCAATGGCTTGCGGGATTAAAACTTGAACGCACGTTATGTTGTTGAGAATTACGACGTTCCCCATTGCTGACCGCATGTTTAGCGCTTCGACTTCTGGATTTTTAGGAGTGAAGACTCACCACACCACTGCATCGTTATGTGGCGAAGATTGCGCATGGTGTTGTTGTAGTATAAACTATCCCAGACACGCGAACCTCGTAGATATCCATTGCCACCTAAATAGACGTTAACACATGGGAAATAGAATTAAAAGTTATACTACTTGCCTTTCCCCTAAAAATCGACCAGGTAGATGTCAACACGAGCATGTATTCGAGCGTGCAACAGGCTCACCTTATTCCAAGAACCTAAACCATATCAACATGAGCATATATATTGGGTTATGTCGCCGAGTAATTATCACTGACCGTCAAAATAATTGTCCTGGATTTGGATGTTCCGAGCAGCCTAAAAGCGCGCGGGAGTCGAACTCTGAAAGTCGACGAGAAATTGTAGCGGAAATCTTACCTCAGTCGCGATCTGCAGGATAAAACGAGTGAATATGGTGTGATTCAGCAGTGGCGGTGAAACGTACAGGATGGGAGCCGGTCATGAACGTCTGTATGCCACGAACCCAACAATCACGGGCAAACCTGAATACGATACCATGTATAGATTGCTCGGGCGCAAGGTTGCCGTAATTGCGCTGTGCTGAAAACAAGATCGTCGAGGTTAAAGCAGATTGTATGCGTATTATTTTGGGACGTACCGTTTTCGGGTGCGAGACCATCAATTTCGTGAGTTATATATAAGTTCTAGGACGTGCCCGTCAGCACCCTCCGAGTAAGCTACATGTCAACATACCTCGATTCCAACATGATGTACCACATGTGCGATAGGCATTGCTTTCGCGAACGTCTCGGTGTCTTCCATTGGCGTACTTCCATCCCCAGTCGAAGATCGGTATACGTCAAAACGAAGGGGGCGGTCTAGCTTGAAGTACGGCCCATCACCATCAGATCCGCGCTCGACGAGGGTAAACCAGTCCTGCCGCCTGCTTTAGTATATAATCGTGCCAAATTTGCGATCATATTCACCTGGCTAGTTGTTCAAAGCCGATGTTCAGTATCTCGGTAGCGATCATTGTGCTCGATATGTACTTACTAGATGTAGCTGTTAACAAACCAGTCATCGGTTACGACCCCCCAACTCAGGAAATCTAACGAATTAACCGCGTGCGGAAAACAAAAAGACTCAGGTTAATACGCGTTGCTGTGGAGCAGACGATGTGCCATACCATTTCGTTTGGTTGGAGAGGCTAGAGATAATTATGAACATAAATCGCCTTAACTTCAGATGCAACTGGCCATGAAACTCACCGATCCACACATCTGTGGCAGACAGATCATCAAGAGTTACCCAGGTCGTGTTAGTGACATTAACCTGGTATTTAAGTTAGCTGTCAAGGATTTTACCGACCTGCGGCTTGAAGACTCACATGAACAACGCTTGACCCTAAGACACCGGCCTTGTCCTTCGCCTGGGAAACCATCCACCCTAGGTTATACCCGTTGATTAGACGTACGATAAACAACCCTGTACAAGCGCGGTTTACCTTTGGTGGTTCCTTGATCAGATCGCCAGTGATAGTTGACCGATCCCATGAATAGCTCCTTCCTATTGCGCGGAGCCTCTGAAAATTGGCGCGCGAATTTAGGAGCCACTTTGCTGCTGCCAACACGAAAGATGGATCGAC
>WSLM01000024.1:0-49812 GCA_019677335.1 Ceratobasidium sp. UAMH 11750 | reverse complement strand
GCCCGTGTCGCACCCTCTCCGCCTGCACCTCCTCCACACCACGCCCCACATGCCTCGACCCAGATCAGAAATCCGCCTAAGGAATCTCCACCCTTCCCGCGTCCAATGCACGTCAAACCACGCGCTTGTCGAGCCGAGGTCGTGTTCGAGCGCATGCACATTTTTAATCTCGCGTGCAAAACCATGTGTGCCAGACGAGCTTGGAATACTAGGCACACCAGACTGAGTGATGTATAGCGTATCGGGTGTATGAATCGGCGAGACCTCGTTCCCGAATCCAGCCATCGCCGTTGCTTCGATACACGCCGAGCCAAGTTTGAGCAGCGCAACAGCGTAATCATCTGCCCGACTCGGCAACAAACTCTGATGCGCGATCCCTCCATCCTCTGAAAACGGATTCAGCGCGATTTGACCTTGCAGCAAGAGCCGAGTCATGAAATGGAGCGTGCATGTGAGTAGGATGACGCCAACGAGGAAGGACTCGAGGAGCGAGTTGAGATAGGTGAAGAACGGGTAGGACGATGCGGAGAAGAGCGTGACATAGGCAAAGTGTAGGATGGAGAGTAGACCGCAGATGGTGGTTGGAATGAGCCGTTGGCGAGACCAGCGTTTGTTGACAGCAAGGATGTGTAGGATCGTAAGCTGGAGACAAGCTCAGTACAGCAAATTGCGCAGAGGGTATCGCGGCATACCTGGAGCAGAGGAAGAATGATAGTTATGAGAACATGCTTGTCAGGTCGCGAAGGAGGCGTATCCTCGGTCGGGAGCGGCTGCTTGGACGTCTGAGTATGCATGATCGGGCTCGCATAAATATGCAACAAAAAGCTATATCCAAACTACCCAACAAGCATCAGAAACCGCTCAAGCCGCCCCAAACCCATACATACCAAATTGAACGAATGCGACCCCTCCGCGCCCCTAAACCAACAAACTCCTTCAACACCACCACACAACGCAAAAAAACTCTCACTCACCCGCCCTCCAACCCAGTAGTAAGAGTATTCATAACCATCGCAACACACACCGCGATATACGTCGTCCAACACACAAACGACATTTCCTTGCCCGCCGCCCACCTACACGCACGGACATACCACATTCCGCTCCACGTGCCGTCCTCGGACTTGGTTGCCAACGGTTCCCAGATGGCGGCGGCTTGAACGAGCGCGATGAGGAGGAGAAAGAGGGCGGTGCCGAGGAGTGCGATCGAGGGTGCGCGTGAGACGAGTCGGGTGTGGGTGGCCGAGACGTTGATGGGGAAAAGCGCGTGCCAGATGCGTCGGGGTTGTCGTCTGCGGCCGGTTTGACGCGGGGGAACGACGACGTGGGCTATACGGTTTAGTATGATAGCCTTGACGCGAGTATCAGTCGAGTCGATCCAGAATAACGAAAAGGGGCGTAAATACCATCAACAATAGTCCCAGAGCGTATCCACTCGTCACAAACCCCCACGGACTGGGCAGTTTATCATTCGGGACAGGTCCTGAACCATGTACAGCAGACGACGAAGCAGACGGCGCAGTAGTCATCCTCGTCGGCGTCGGATCCGTGTCTGGGCCAATGTACGAAATCTGGACTCGTCCGTTTAATATCTCGCGCACGACGTTGCGCAAACCTGCACGTGCAGCGGCGACCGAGTCGGGTATCGACCTTAGGGCGTCCATCCTCGGCGGTGCATATGTATTTTGGAAGTTGAAACCGAGTGCCAGGAAAGGCGTGCTGGGCCTCGAGTCGTGGTAGTTGGTGGTGAGAGCCAGCCCGGTTAAGCGCGGGTGATATCACACCCCTGATTACCCAGGTTCACACACAAAATGTATCTAGATTTAAGCGAGTCCAGTGTACGGTAGAGCGATACGACAAGAATACAAGCTCGAATAAAACGTGGTTCCACAAAGCATACAATCCAGATATCAAAATAAGCTGCTTTTCTCCAACGATGGCTCCAGCGGAGGCTCGAGGCTAGCGAGTGGGCTGCTGGCATCGGAGGACAGCTCGCTCGCCTCGGATTCGGGGGTAAGGGGCGGAGGTGAATGCGTCGTCGAATGGATATGCCCAGGCGAGAGACTGTCCGCCCCTTTCGAGCCCGTAGATGATACCGCACTCGGATCGACTGGAAATGCCGGGTCGTCATAGACCCGCAGAGCCTGCATATCCGCAACATAATCCTCGGTCCGATGCACCTGCTCACGCTCTTCCTCTTCATCCCGTTCCCTCTCTTCCTCGTCCGGTATTTCCTCGGGCACCGCAAATCCACGCACCAGAATCTCTCGCTCGGTATTATGCCCACTCGCACCAACCGTCGGCCCACCCACACTCGACTCGCCACCCACATCCGGCCTGCCCGAGTCAGACGCCGCACCTGCCTTGCGCGTTTTCTTGTTGATCACCCGCCACAACTTTTTGCCAGCATCCATCGCGACTTCCCCGAGATCGACCACCTGACACGAGCGGGCGAACCGGATTAGCAACAACATTCGTGCAAGTATCACTAAGCACGTACGTCGTCATCTCTGGACGCGGGGCGCCGGGGTCGGGGCTGGCCGGCGTACACGTACTGAGGTTTCCCAGGCCGCCCGCCCGGTCGAGAGTGGGGGTGTGCGGGTCGGGGCCCCGCGCCAGATGGGGGCGGGGGTGCGCCGGCATTGCGTTCTTTCATCTGGCGGAGTGCGGCGCTGCGTGCGGCAACGCCGAGCGTGATCGAGTTGCGACGCTTTCGTTCGGTCACATCGGGGAGAGGCGCAAACGAGACGCGGACTGACGAGGATGGCGATAGGGGCAGATGCGGGTTGGAAGGGACCGAGAGCTGCGAGGACGACGAGCATGCAGAGAGGTTCGCCGTTGGCTTTGGGCGCTGGAGGATGCCGCCAGATGACTGGGTCGGTG
Source organism: Ceratobasidium sp. UAMH 11750 (assembly GCA_019677335.1). Taxonomy (NCBI): domain Eukaryota; kingdom Fungi; phylum Basidiomycota; class Agaricomycetes; order Cantharellales; family Ceratobasidiaceae; genus Ceratobasidium; species Ceratobasidium sp. UAMH 11750. The sequence continues at coordinate 46,929 of WSLM01000024.1, read as the reverse complement.
GGGCTGGCCAGAACTTGGTCTTGGCTGAGCCAGAGTCAGCTCACGCCTTGGACAAATCCACCAGACTCACCAGGGGGGTCCGAGGCCAGCGGAGGGGGCTTGAAGTGCTCAAGGATGGCCGACATGGTTGCTCGCAGAGGCTAGGACGGGAACGTATATGTATCCGTTGCACAGCAAACGAGCGCCGAAACTCCAGTGCCTGGCAGACTACCGCCTCCTATGTCCTCTAGCAGACGTGGAAGAGAATAAATACAAATGAGAGAACGGGGATAGCTGCCGGATCACGAGTGATCATCAACCGCGCTTGCTCCGAAAGTTGTTTTGACCACCCGCATGTCGTACGCGCTCTCCCAGTCGACATTCGAGTCGCTCCTGCCGTCGATCGTGGGGATACTGCAGTCGACGCAGCCCCAGGGACCGGCAAGCCCGGCGCAACGACAAGAAATCGCGAAAGCGGTGTGTTCGCATCTTCTCGCACTCGATCAGACGTCAACGTTCTCGCCTAGACAATGGCCCTCCGATCCCAGCTCGCAAACGCCCGAGACCTCGTCGATGCACTCCCAGGGGGTGAAATGTTGCTCGAGCACCAGCACGAGGTCATTGCCATGCTTACTGAAATGCGCGACGCCCGTCGGTGAGCACAGACGGCCGTTCGCTTAGCCTCTCATTTATCGACCTGATTAGAGCCCAGCTGGCCCGCCTGTCGGATCTTTCTCTTGGCTCGAGACCGTGACTCTATAAACATTAAATACATATTATTCCTTTTCACTCTCCTGTGGACCCGGCACACTCGTAGGCGGCGGCGGCAGAGGCGGGAGCTTTGCAACCACATCATCATAAAACTCTTGCAACTGCACCGGATCCTCGCAAAACCGCGCCAACTCGCGCCTAACTCCGTCCGCACGTGTATGATGCTTGCTCTTGCCCTGCGCACCCATCGCGTGGTTCGTCGGCGCAAGCAGCCGGTTCGTCAACCACCTGAACCCCTCGGTCCCGCCTACGACCTGCACAAACGCCAGACCAGACTTGTGCACAAACTGCGAATAGGTAAACGCGCTGCGTCGGTAAGAGTAGAACACGTCCACCGAATCGGGGTAGTGGGTCCCTGCAGAGATGTCCAGGATGTATCCAAAGTGTCTCAGTATCGCGTACTCGAAGAACTGTGTGGTCTGCGTCCCCTCGGGCAGTCGCTTGGCCAGGTCGGGAATGCGTGGGGGCTCGAGTGCAAGGCGGATAGGGAAACACGACTGGAACACGTTGGTCTGATTGATATCGACGATTTGGTCGACATAGGCCTCGACAATCTTGAGCCCGTATCGCTTCAATGCGTGGTTCCACGTCGTGATCATATCGTCTGGCAACGCAATGAGACATCGCCGCACACTATACGAATCCGACTCACCAATAAACCGCGCAGTCGTCCCCAACCAGTTGAGCTCGAAATGAAAAGCAGTCGTCGGGTTATGGATAATATCATGGTGTAAAATCACCCGTTCTGCCTGGTCGCTGCGCTTCGACGGGTCCACATCAATCGTCATCGTCTGGCTTAGCACCAGCCTACGCGCAGACCGTTTGACCGCAAACGGATGCGGCTTGGGAGGCATACCGAGCGTCGGTTGCTTTTCGTTCTTGACGTCTTCGATAGACGGACGTGCACTGAGCGGTGCAGCAGTCCGAAACGGCCATTGTCGCTGTTTATTGGCCGCAGGAGATGCATAATCCCCAGTCAAGCGATAATAATAATGCCTACAAAAAGGATGAATAAAAGCACAATCCCCAAGCACTCTAACTCACCCATCCAAAAGCCCATGTGCACCACGACAATGCTCAAACAGACCCGACTCCAACAACCGATTTCCCTGCTCGACCCCCTGCTCGCGTGTCGAAACATCCTTGAACTCGCGCACCAACCACGACACAAGGTCCCGCCCCGTAAAACTATCCGAATACTCTATCCCATGCCACTTGTGATCTTTAAACGGCACCCCACCCTCTTCGCGCATCGCACGCGCCACAGCACCAGGAGACATATCCTCCAACACGCGCTCGCTCATTCGTTTCTTCTTTAGCGGCCCGCACGCGTGCACTTCGTCGATTTGCGCCATGAGCGCCTCGTCCTGGACACAGTACGCCGGATCGAGCGTCGTCTCTACGAACCTCGGCGGCGGCAAATCATGCTCGTCGGGCCTCAACCACCGTGCCCGCGCAAACAAGTCGGCCAGTTTCTCCGTAACGCCCAAGAGCCTGATCTCTTCTTCGTCCAGCGTGTCCCCGCGTGGTGCGTAAAATGGTGTGGGCGGTGGGTCTTCCGAAGGGATGACGAGGTATCGCGTACGCCAATACCGGAGTGCGTCTGATAGATCTCGTTCGTACCCGGCCACGAGCGTATCGGTGCGGTTCCAGCCGTATTCTTCTAGCACGGGAAAGCTAAACGTCGTCGATATTTCGGTATAGCCCGTACCGAGCTTAGGCCATACGAGGCATTCGTATCTGAATGGGTCCGTTGGGTGCGAGCTGCGGCGGATCCATCGTCGGACGAGCACTTCCCCGACTGGACATCATGTATGCGTTAGTCCAACATATCGTGAGCAATGTGGCACTCACCAAGTGGATCATAGCTGATTTGTTGAATCTGGTCGCACATACTCAAGCACACGACATCTCGCGCAGACTTGAGCACTTCGGATATCCCAACCGGGTGAGACCTATTCAGCGCCGAACCAGCAACCACCGGAAAGCCTTTTCCAGACGACTTGCTCTGCCTGTTATTCTGACCCTGACCTGCCGTCGACGCATTCTTGTTGGACGACACTACAAACTGGAACCCTTGTGTCAGCCGCAACGACGCCATCCCACGCATGACCAGCAATGCTTGCTCGTTCTGATCCATATTCTCGTCCGCGCCGAGCAAAAACGAGGAACGCACGTCCTCCGAGTTGAGCATCACGATATAGTCATAGTCGCGCCACGTCGTGTTTACCTCGCGTTGCGGCGGGAGATAGCTCACGCTCAACGGGAGACACGCCGGTGTGCAAATCGAGCGCCACTTGATTTGATGCGCAAACGACGGGCGGGGGAACAAGTGCTGCCATCGTCGCGCAAGCGCGATTTGGTTTTCAGGCAGCGCCGAAGACGGGCGACACGGGTTTGTGAGGAGCTCGGGTTGAGGAGCGGGGGTGGCTGCGGGGACGGTGCTCGCACGTCGCAGCGCCGCCAAGGCTGGATCATCTGAAGGCGACGCCGAGTCCTCTGGAGCAGGTCTTGACACGCGTTTGGGTTCGACTCGTCGTTTTGCGATCGTAATTGGGTCGGGTGGAGGAAGTGCAACGGGCCGGGCGGCGGCAGCGGCAGGCGGAGGGATCGAAAGCGGACCAGCAGCAACGTCTTCGGCCAACCGCTCAATATGTACAGTCGACGCGGTCGCCAACGCCGCCGCAGGCCGAAACGGCGTAAACAACCAGTTCTTGGCTAGCGAGGTCAAGGATCCGCCAGGCCCAGTCTTGCGACGACCCGAAGACATAGTCGATGTCGAACGTGTTGACTCTTGCGACGGCGACACACTCCGGCGCTGCGGCTGCGAAGACTGCACATAAGACCGCACGGGCGTAGAAGGCGTAGAGTCCACAGTGGGCAAGCTTAGCGCCGGGAGTGGCTCGGGTGAATGTCCCTTGAAACTCGGCACCACCTCGAGTCGCGCTCGGCTCGTCGATGCGCGCCTCAGATTCGGCTTGCGCACGTTTTTAAAGGGCAACGTAGGCATTGGTGGTTGCGGCTGATTTGGTCTTGGCGTTTCCTCGAGCAGTTCGTTCAGGCTGCTCTGGCTCGACTCCAGGTCAGTCGCGCATGCTGTCGATGGGGCGCTCGCTTCGTTGCTGTTGCTGCGCGTTTGTGGGGTGGTGTGATGATGATGAGCGTGGTGGTGGCCGTGTCGCTTGTCCGCGACAGGTGCGAATACGTTGCGGTCAAACTCTTCCCGTGCTAATCGTCGAGCGTCCTTGGTATTGGGACCATCCGTCGGAGCTATATGGCTTGGATCCATTTGCGGGATTGATATCGTTGCAGTCACGTCGTGCTCAAGCAACCCGAGCATCTGTACTTCATACATGCGTGCACGGGTCACGAACCTAGGCGGCGTTTAACGACGAGGTTTCAGTCATATAGTCACGCGCGTACCTATCCTGCCTGAATGGCATATCCCTCTGCTTATCCCAAAACGATGCGCACACCCAAAATGGCTCCCACCAAAAAGTCTTGAGATCCTTTGGTGGGTGCTCAGACTCGTTACGTCCCCCACCCCAAAGCGGATCCATTGCGCGACTGATTCCTTCGCTAGGAGGAATAGGCGTAGGCTCAATGCCCTGAAAGCTGAAGATGGGCGATGTGTGTAGTGGTCGTTTCGCCAAGCATACAAGGTCAAGCCCAAATCCTTGGTCAAGCATTCGCAGAGTAGTCAGCCGTAGCAGTTGTTTTTGGACCCGGAAGTACCCCGTTCCTGGAGTAATGACTATAACCGAAGAGCCGGTCAGAGACAGCGAACGGTCGATATAGTGCGCTTCTGTTGGATTCAAAGCCAAGTTTAGAGCTTCCAGCAAAGGACCATCATGAGCGAACGAGATTGTTCCAACCAAACGGACGTCTCCCCCAGCCTGAGCGTTACGATGGTAGTGGTGAGTGAGGAGAATATCCCGCTGAAAGGTCCAAAAAGCCTCCTTCAAGATTAGCAGCACTTCTGTCCAGTTTGATACGACCTCCAAGTCGACAACTACTTTGAAAAAGTCCTTGTACCAAGTGCCTTCATCGGTCTGTCGGAGAGGTCCAGCCGCATACTCCAAGTCGTTTGGGTCATAAAACACGCGAGAAATTAGGACCACAGTGACAACATGGTTCGTTTGGTGCTTCTCCCAGCGCTTGATTAGTTCTGGCAAGAACGAGTGTGCAATCTTCTCTGTAAAGCGTTCGCCGTCATCGGCAAACTCCCACAACTCTTTGCAGACCTAGCACGAGTCATTTCGATGAGATTTGACAGCATTCGTAGGAGCGATTATTACCTGAATAAAGATCGTGGTTTTTGCTGACAGCGATCGAAAGATTGTTTTCGTGGTTGCGTCAATGATTCCAGAGGAGGCCTGCCAACATATGAGTGTTTACGGAGCGGGGCTCAAGAAACACTTACACGCTTCCCCTTGACGTATACCTTCCGAATGGAAGCAGAGATACAGCCTATAAAGTTGACCTTTTGTCCAACGTAAACACATGTGTTTTTGAGGCTATTTGAGAGCCTCCACATGTCGCATCGACCTAGATATTGGTCCCGAAACTCGATTTCCACATAATCCACTACAACGGCACTTCTGTCAACCTATCGTATGTCAGGCCGAATATATACAAGAGCAAGCTAGGGATTACCTTGGTCAACAAGATCTCTGAATGGTTCTTGAAGCCAAAGATGGTCGCGACTGGGCGCGCAATGGTAATCTACATTGTATCTTCAGATAAAATGAATCGCTTCAAAACACGGCTTACCTGGTTCAATGGATGTCTTGTTGCGTCGTCCGGCGGGACAATAAACAGGACACCCTCCAAGTCCTGCTTTTTGCCACTTGAAATGCGGATAACGTCCCCCACAGCAAGTCCCGGCCAGCTCTCGCGGTTGAGACCGATGTCCGGGAGATTAGCGCGTGAGCCAGCGACCAACGGATCGGCTGCCCATAGAGTGATCCACTTTGTCTGTCCGATGGTCAGCTGGGGTGGTGGGGGTATCATAGAGCTAATGGTGCTGGAGCGCTTTCGTCCGTGAGAGTGGTACACAGAGGGAGAAGGGGACGGATTCATGATCGCTTATACTAGGATCCCTGGCTGAAAAATCTTCGAAGGGAATAGGCTTTTGACTCGGATACGGCATCTACCAAATGACGGATGATGCGCGCTATTCTACCGATGGTGCAAGTACATCCCCGTCCCTATACAGCTACACCAGGGCTGCTGAGTTTATAGTAGCAAAAGACTGTTTATAGGTTTGAACCAGTTGGGTGGAACTTGGGTCGTGGCAGAAGTCAAGCGTTAGCTCCTGTTCTGAGGAGCTGTTTGCGCATGTTGTGTCTCTGCATACCAACCGCCGGGATCCAAGGCTGGATCCCAACAACATCTAGCCACCAACACCATTTCTCCCATGTCTGACGTTACTAGTACTCCTGAACTTGAAGGCCGTGCCGATCACACTCGAGTCGCTGAGGCAGCCTTGAAACGATTGAACCAGCCAAAAACATACAACGAGGAAGAATCTGCTGAGCTGAGGTATGAACAGGAGAGGCCAGTTCGTCAGAAATTTCGTCGGTTAGCAGATCCTGGTATCGTTCGCGATAACAATGAGGCGGATGCCAAAAAGGTGAGCTTGGTTTCAGTTAAGTGGATGTAATAGAATTCCTAATTATAGCTGCATCCAAGGCATTTGAGGTATGCGACAGCTAAACTGGACCATACGCATGAGGTTGATCTTGTGCGCACACCAGATATTACTGAAACTATCTCAAAACCTGTTATCCGATCCTGAGAACCCAAAGTTCCGAGAGTTCAAGTCGACCAATGCGGTAAGCGATTGATACCAGAAAGACGCCTTGCACTGATTGTTGCCACAGACCATCCAGCGCGCTCTGATAAATCCTAAAGGTGCTATTGAATATGCTATCGAGGCGAGTAAGGAGATCGCTATATGCATAGATCGAGCTGATGGCATCTATAGATGGGATTCCGAGCTACGATTGAAGACTTTCAGCCTAAATATGTGTGGCATTCGACCCCTGAAAATCTCGTGGCGCTCCGAGTTGGTGCTGAAATCATTCGTGAGCATACTGAGCTGGCGACTGCAAAGGAGGAAAGGGCGACCAAGAGCAAGCAGACTATTGCAGAAGAAAAGGCTGCTGCTGTCCAGAAGGTGCACTTCAATCTATTATGAGGCGGGACGCTCCTATTAACACGGTACTTGTTTCAGGCACTACTAGCTTTTGAGGATGACCGTAAAGCTAAAAAGCTGCTCGATGCACGAATGAAATCGCAACCCCCAATGTCACCGATGCGTCCACCACCTCCTAACCCTCCTGAGTCTCCACAGTTCAAAACTCAAGGCGCTGGCGAGACACTTGGTGGACCCACTTCTCGCCGTGGATTTACTGGCGAGGGCGAAGACACGACTGTAGAAGGCCCCTCGCCAACCAGTGCGACCGAGTTGAACGAAGTGTAGCCTTGGGCATTCCAGTTTTGTATCATAGTTGCAACCACTGAAATACCACATCGAAACCAATTCGACTGAACTGTACATTGTATTGCATTGGCAGGGCATCTATCGATGGCTTAAACGAGCGTCAAGAAAGCGTTTGCGAAGGGTACAAAAAGCGAAGGGGATAACGAAAAAATACAGCGTAAAAGCACAACTCAAAAGCGAGAGAGAAAATCTAAATCACGAAAACTTGAACTTGGACATGTCCAGCTTTGATACATTCCTAGAAATACGCGGGGGCGTTCTCGATCCTTCCGAGGCCGCCTTGTCTGACTCTTCGGGTGTGTGGAACAACGACCTGGCACGCTCAAACGACGCATTCTTTCCTCGCACCAGCCGTGGCGTACTAATGGTTTGTGAGCGCGCGGGTGCAGCACGTTCAAAAATCTGCGTTCGCGCTTCGACCATCGACCGGGAGCGGCCCAGATCGGCACCTTGGAGAGCTGGTGGGAGAGGGGGAAGAGGAGGCGTTGACTCGGCTGGGGCTGGGGGCCTACGCATCATGATTGTACCGGAGCGTTGTCGGCGAAGAGGCGCGGGTTGAGGTGCAGGCTCGGGTTCGGGAGTGGTAGTTACCACTGGAACTGGAGTAATCATGACCTGTGGGCCTGCTGTCGCAATGGTTACCGGTTCGGGCAAGCCATCTGGGAAGACTTCTGCCTGGAGTTCGTTGTGTGATTTGCGAACACGCATTGGCGCAGCTTCTTTGACTACTTCCGCAACTAATTGCACGTGGGTCTTACGCCATACTTCGACGCCTGGAGACAAATTAAATGTAAGCTTTACGAGTTGGCGGGACGGCATATGCATTTGGCTCACAGAGCTGGGCGTGCGTCTTTCGACTCTTCGAGCTAGTCTTGATCACTTCTTTTTCTACTACTAATTGATCGCAATAAACTAATAAGACGTCTGCTTGTGCCTTAACTGGCGTACTACTACATACCAGTATCCGAGCTCAAACCAGCAGACCCATCCCTTCCTTGGAGGTTCGGATCGGCAAAGGCGGTACCATTCTTGCCCTGTACCGAAGGATAAATATCTAGGTTGAATGGGTATACGGGCGCGTAGAGTTCGATGTTTGGATACACCCGAGTGAGACGGACCGGCAGCTTCGCGGAAGGTTTAGACACTGCATGAATAGGCCTGATTGCTGCCTGCATCTGTGCAAGAGCCTTGGGAGGGGCGGGGTAAATGCGCTCTAGGTTATACGGGTATACCGGAGGGAAGAGGTCAAGTGCTGGGTACTGTGGTGAGAGGCGCACTTGGATGCCGCTCAAGCTCTTAACTGCGATCGAACCCGCCCGTTTACCACCTGTCGTGCTTGCATTGCTCGTGGGGGCCGATCGAGCAGATGCCTGCAGCTGTGAGAGGTCCTTTCGGGGGGTTGCAGCGAGAACCCTGGGATGAGCTGGTTAAATGGACTCTAGGTTATACGGATAAACTGCGGGGAAAAGTTCAAGTGCCGGATACCGTGGTGAGAGGCGCACTTGGATCTCGCTCAACTTCTTGGTCAGTGGCAGGACAGATGGAGGTTTAGGTACTGCGTGCGCAGGCTTGATCGTTGGTGCCGGTAGCTGTGCGAGGTTCTTTCTGGGGGTCGTTGCAGCTAGAACCCTGGGAGGAGCGGGATAAATGGACTCCAGGTTATGTGGGTAAACTGCGGGGAAAAGGTCGAGTGCCGGGTACTGTGGTGAGAGGTGCACTTGAATGTCGCTCAACTTCTTGATCGGCGCATGTTGGCCGATCGAGCCCGCCTGTTTCCCAACAGTCGCACCCGCAATGCTCGCATGAGCCGGTTGAACGGGTGTCGGGATGGGAGGATAGAGCTCTAGCAAGTTGTACGGGTATACAGCTGGATATAGGTCAAATAGCGAGTACACCCTTTGCTGAACAGCCGGGCGAGTTGCCAGCGAAATGTCCGGTCGTTCGGCCAAAAATGAAACTCCCGAGACCGATTTTGGGACCTTGGCAACCGAAGGGTAGAGGACCTCAAGGTTACAAGGGTAGCCGAGAGTTCTAACAGGAGGATAGAGCTGCGCTAGGTTATGAGGGTACCGATCTGTCCGAAATGAACCCAAACATAGTTAGCACTGATGAGCATGCCTGCATAGCGGGAGATCACTCACAGGGATACGCGCTTGACAACACGAGCTTCTTCTCGCTTGGCACTACAGACGGGTCAAGGGAATCATGTTTTTTTTTTGGGAGGGAAGGGAAGAAAACAACAATTTTAGTCATGTGTACACGCTAGCACCAGGCCGAGTGATGATACTAACATGGTTCGAATTCCGTGTTTTCAAGTACGGTTGGGGGCTTCCTTCCCACATTAAGTCGGCGAGAGGGCACAGGCGCATTGACGCTTCTCGCATTCTCCGGGCCCGCAAGACGAGCAAGCACCTCGGGTGGTACAGGTGGCACAGGCGGCAACGCGCGTGACCACGCTAGTGAACGACCAGCGGCCGGGTTTACGGCTACAATCGTGCCCGAGCGAGCACGAGGGACACGCACGCTTAAACTCGGTCTGCGGCTCGAAGGGCTAGGGACGGATGGCTCGGTTCGGCTAGACGCAGTCTTGATAGACCCAACAGGACTAGAGACGAACTCGACGGGGATGGTTGACCCTACTAGGCGGGGCGTGGATGCGCGCTTGATCGCAGCAGTGGTCTGGAAGTTCGCCGCAGCAACTGTAGATTCAGTTACCTGGGTCCGGATCGCCCGAGTGGCCGAGTTGAGCGTTGGGCGCGACCTCGCAACGGTGACTCCAAGGGCCGCAGGGTAAAGGTCCAGGTGGGGGTACATGGCAGGGTAGATCACGAGGAAGGGATATGCTCCATAGCTGCGAGTCTGAGTAGCTGCCGTAGTGGTGGTCGATGCGACTGTTACCGTTGCCAGTGCCACGGATTTTGCGGTGGCTATGGAGGCGGGAGAACTGACAAAGGTCGAATGTTCTACATGCATGTCTGAAGCTTGAACCTCGAAGTCCGGGTAGCCAAATGTGTCTGGGGTAACTGCATCTGGGCCGTCATATTCGCCCTCACCTTCGTCTTCGTCTTCTCCCTCGCCCTCAACCAACTCAAAGTGCGGGAGTTCGTATTCGAACGTGTCGGGAGCAGCGGCATCCAAGGTCTCGTCTTCCTCGTCCAGGGGTACCGGCTCGAAATGTGGCAGACCGTGCTCGAACGTGTTGACTCCAACGCCTTGCTCACGGTCAGATCCCAACACACCAAATTCAGCCGAATCCCTGTCACCCAAAGTGCTGTTCCCCTCGAGAGAGGTGTCGTCTGCAGCGAGTTCAAAGCGGGGCGATCGAAGCTCGAATGTTTCTGTCACCTCCCGAGTGATGAAAACAATGGGCGCGTTCCCCTCGGCCCCTTGGTTGCCCCTACTGACTCCATCCAACTCTGGCTCTTCGGCGACAGTCTCCGGTGCTCCCCCCTCCGGTCTAGGCCGCCCAAACTCCCAAACCGATGGGAGCCTCATCCTGGCATATGCCTCTTGTTCCGTCTCGATCTCTGCGCCCCAGACCATTGTACTATTTCGGCCTCTGCCAAATTCACTCTCTACCTCCGCACGCGCCCCTAGGTCCGGGCTCGCGACCCGCCCTCGTTGCGCTGCTGCCCACGCTTCAGGCGTCGGCGGGTACGTTTCAGGCGCGCCCCAGGTCGTAGCGGTCGAGGGTGTCAAGAGTACGCTGCCCTCAGCGCGTTCGCCCGCATCCGGGGAACGGATGTATTGCTGCATGCTGTACCATTGGGCTGGTGTGGGTGGGTAACTGAGGGGTGCGCCCCAGCTCGTGGCAGTCGACGGGGTGAGAAGAACACTTCCCTCGGCACGTTCGCCCAAGTCCGGAGATCTCACGAACTCCTGCATCGCAATCCATTGTGCTGGTGTAGGTGGGTAGGAAAGTGGCGCGCCCCAGCTCGTGGCCGTCGATGGCGTGAGCAATACACTGCCCTCGGCACGTTCGCCAATATCTGGGCTGCGTACGCGCCATCCGAGGTTGAGATTGAGATCAGATTCGACGTCAGAAACCGAGGGAGCACCCCACGACGTTGCAGTGGTGGGCGTTAAGAGAACAGACCCCTCGTTGCGCTCGAGAAGGTGGATAGAAACGACACGCGAGGAGGCGCTGGTTGCGCACGACGAAGTGGGAGAAGGCGGGCCAGCCGAGGAGATAGACCATTGAAAGTCCTCGAGATTAAGTGGCTCGTCCTCGGGCGACGCTTCAGTCGAGAGAGGAACCGGAGTTTCGTCCGTCGAGGGAGGGACCGAAATTTCTTCAACGGCTGCAGGTGCCGCTGGGAGGGAGTCTACGCGAAGAGCTGGATCTGGGGTAACCAGGGCGCTCCACCGTCGAACCTTCTCAACCGTCTCCTTGCTCGCGGACTTTGGGATACCGGGCCGAGATGAACTAGGAGCCGGGGATGGCGTCGAATCAACTTGGACAACTGGCTCGTCGCGAGGGACCAGTGTAAGCGGACGGGGAACACTCTTGGCGGCGCGGGTTGATTCGTTAGGCGATAAGTCTCGTCCGGGGCCCCTTGGACTTGGAGGGATTGTGCGAGCAAGGTCAGGCACCAGCTCCTGGCGTGAGACGTGGGCAAACCACATAGGGTACCAACGTGCGTTGGGAATGTCAATGTCAAATTCAACGCGACCGGCGACAGGAAGGCCGAGGGGGAGTGCTGAATCATCGGTATGAAAATGACGACTCCAAAGTAGCGGCCAAACATCGTCCGTGATACGAGGGGTTGCGGGTGCATCTGGGATGTGAAGATAAAGACATAACCCAGTGGTGCTCGGTAGACTGAACTCTTTAGCAATGGCAGTGAGTTGGGCAAAGAGCTGTATGAGTATTCAGTACTGTAAGCGCTGGTAACAATGGCGAAAACACGAACAGTGGGAAACAACGGAACGAGCAGCCCGTTGGCGATACGACCAGGCGAGCGATGGCCGACAGCAAGCTCGTTAGTTAGTTGAGGTGGAGGCATGAGCACTATGAGCCATCGTGTTTGTGGTCGGGAAGCACCACGAAATTCGCGCGGGCCAGATTGCGTAGTCGGGATCCCTGCAAGACGGCGAAAGCGCGCGCCAGCTGATTCTCGTGGGGCTTCAGGTGTCGCTGGTATCGTTGGAAGAGCATATATACTGTCTGGGTGAGCAAGTGACGGTCGCCGAGACGGTGTAGCGTACGGGTCGAGCTGCGAAGAAATCTCGGTGTCGGGGGGCGAGAGCGGGTGGTTTTCAGTGGGAATGAAACCATCGCGTCCACGGCTACGGCTAGAATGGCGGTCTACCAGAGAAAAGGGCTTCATGTCTGCTGCCTGCAACAAACCGACACAACGAGCGTCAAGTAAGGAATGAAAGAATGCCAGACCAAATTGTTACCACGGTCTCACGTGACCCTGCTGATGTAACCCACGCTTAACCTTTGATTCGCGCACCGGTCTCGTGATTCCCGCTCTCCATGACGCTCCGCGACGAGGAAGAGTTTCTCGACGTCGAGCTCGCCCGTGACTATGTTGACGAGGAGTAAGTAAAGGCAACGATTTATTACACATTTTTAATCCGTTTCAGGCATATTCTCGCATTCGCCAGGGCGCTTGAAGCCGACGAACTCACCCTCCCCGACGATTCGAGCGTTGCCTCGCCATCCATCCCTGGCACACCCCGCCCCTCCCACGAACGCATCCGCAAGGTATCTGCATTAAGCGACTTTGCGCCGATCAACCAACGGGTGAAACGGTAGGTACCTACTTTAGTCTTCCTTGAGCCGCGGCAGTTGTGCTCACTGTGAATAGCCGCCGGCGAGGCGCCCTCCCACCACGTCACCGCGAGCTACTCTATCATATCGTTCGCTGGCCACTCCTAGTACGTGTCATGCTATCACCCCTCACTATCTCTCACGTGTTTCTAGGGGCTGTTATTCCTAGTCATATTTCTCGAGTTTTATGCGTATGTCTGGATCAGGCAGTGTGTCAACGCCTTGGAGTGGCTCCTAGCATGTACGTACCCGAGTCTCTCCCTATCATTATGCCTGCTCATTCAAGAAGGGCGAGGAAAGAAAGGCAAGCTCAGAGCCAACCTCCGACAGGCCCGTACGTATGAACAATGGAAAGATGCCGCTCGTGTGATGGATGACTACCTCGGTTTCAATGAATGGAAACAGGTGTGTCTGGCGGAGTGATATCCGCGACCCCTTCTGATTACCCGCTTTAGGAAGACGAGGATGCATACTATGACTGGACTCTTGTCAAAAAGGTAACCCCAGCAAACCATTTATATCCACCTCACCCCTAATGAGTTCCACTTAGGTCTACCGCTCTCTTAAATCTCTACGCCAGAAAGACGATGCGCGTGGCGTCTTGGGCGTTCTCGAAGTATGCATTCGTGCAAATTTCGCAGGTGTCGAATCCACTCGGCTCTACAGCGAGGTCTGGTCCCGTGCTCTCTCTCGGTTCCGCCCACTCACATATTCAACAGACATTCCTAGGCACAAAGTCCCTCATCGAAAACTTTGTCACCGAAGTCACCCAAGCCCTTGCCTATATTCGCACGACCCCCCAGCTCTCTCCTGAAGAGAAACGCCGCTTCTTCCGATCTGCCAACAAGAATCTTGGGGCATCGGCTCTCTGCCTCTCAGGTGGCGCCTCGTTTGGCTATTATCACTTTGGTGTTGTCCGCGCGTTCTTGGACGCTGGCCTACTCCCACGGGTTGTAGCCGGTACGAGCGCTGGAGGGTTGGTTGCGGCGTTGGTGTGTACGAGGACGGATGAAGAGTTGAAACGGCTCTTAGTGCCGAAATTGGCGGAGCGGATTACGGCGTGCGAGGAGCCAATGAGAGTTTGGTTCAAGAGATTCCGCATGACAGGTGCTAGATTTGATACTGCCCAGTGGGCGAGAAAGGTGCGGTTGGTTCATGGTTATCCCGATCTGTTGAATTCACGTTATCGGCACAGGCATGCTGGTTTACCCGTGGCTCCCTCACGTTCCGCGAAGCGTACCAGCGCACAGGGCGAGTTCTTAATATCTCCGTTATCCCGTTCGACCAACACTCCCCTACCAAACTCCTTAATCACCTTACTGCGCCAGATTGTCTAATATGGAGGTATGTACACAATGCATATATCTCACATATCCTGCCTAACATTTCATCTGCGATACCAGCGCAATCATTGCAAGCGCTGCTGTACCCGGGATTCTAAACCCTGTTGTGTTAATGCACAAGACCAAGACAGGGGCGATCGTACCCTGGAACTATGGTTCGAGGTTCAAGGACGGAAGCTTGAGGTAAGCCTACCCTCTCCTTATTCTTGGCACACCAACTCATCTGCCAAAGAGTCGACATTCCGCTCCAGAGTCTTAACTTGCTTTTCAATGGTTTGCCATCTCATCCGATGCTAAACAGCGCGCTCACGTTCCAGCAGTAAACCATCCTATCGTTTCACAGGTCAACCCTCATGTGCACCTTTTCTTTTTCGCTCCACGCGGGTCACCAGGAAAACCAGTCGCCCATCGGAAGGGCAAAGGTCAGTTCTGCGGAGGCCTTCGTGTGGATCATCACTGATTTTGACCAACCTAACCTAAGGTTGGCGAGGGGGCTTCCTTTTTTCAGCCGCCGAGCAGTATCTGAAGCTCGAACTAACCAAGAACTTCAAGGTAGGCCGAGCCTTGGTTCCAAACAATGCAGGATTCAAGCTACACATCCCTAGGTCATTCGGGATCTTGAACTTCTCCCTCGACTCTTAGGCCAAGACTGGTCGAGTGTATTCACGCAGAAATTCGAAGGATCTGTGACTATTTGGCCAAGAACACGTTTACAGGCAAGTCTCACCTAGATCCTTAGCCATTTGCACGCACAAGGCTAACAGGTTAGTGACAGGACTGGTTCAATATATTGAGGTGAATAAAAATGCAAACAAAAAATAGCTAGCGGATTGTTGATGCCGTAGATAGCGACCCTGATGAACAAGAGCTGGAACGAATGATGGTGGTGGGACAACGCGTTACCTGGCCAAAGGTAAAGGTACCTCCCTATACCTAATAGATTATTCTTACCCCCTCTCCCAGCTCCACCTTATCGAGAACCGTGTCCGAATCGAACGCGAGATCTACCGTGGGCGTAAAGCACTTCGCCAAACTGCCGCTCCCCCCATACGATCCACCGCGCCGGACATAGATGTCGATGCAAGCGCTGATGCAGGGCCGAGCAACAATGAGATCATGTCTCCTGGAGATCCAGACAAGCAGTTTGACCTTCAGGATCCAACGCAACCGCGATCCCAGAGTCTCCCTGTTAGGGTTACCGGTGGTACTCGCACGAGAGAAGAAGAGGCCAAGGGCAAACTGTTGTCAGTGGGGGGCGAGGAACTTGAGGAGCAACTGCCAGTCGATTCCGAAGCGGAGCGTGGGTTTGCTACAGGTTCGCAAAAATTCTTCAAGCGTCCGCACCAGCACCATTTCAGCAGAAATGTTGCGGCATGGCTGCATGCGGGGGATGACACGAGATCGACACGGGACGACGATGCGTCACTTAGACGGAGGCAAGCCGGAGCACCTTCACCCCCGTCTCCAGGGCAATATGCCTACTTGCAACCCTCTATCCCTGTTCCGGCACTTCACCAACCTGCCCCCCGACCTAACCACCAACGGACCCCAAGCTTCATGGAACGATTCCGAAAGAGCCCTCTGTCTGCGCTGTCGTCCCTACGGAGCCGGAGCCCTGCACCACCAAGGAACACGGTTCGAGACGATGATGGTTGGAGCGAGAGTAGTTCGAGTAGTGAGGAAGAGGAGTGGGCCGGCGGGATGTCTCCTGCTGCGAGTTTGAGGCGGGCGACCCAGTTGCATGGTGATTAAACCTTGTATATAGTCGTAGATAATTGAGGTTGGGCAACCTCGAATTACATATTGTCAAATACCTAATCCGGACAACACAGCCACGCATCCTAAATCTAATTTAATTTTCATCCTACTTCGATCACCCACCACCTCTGGTACAAACACCCGCCATGCCCAAAGACGAATCAGGGAAAAAGTCCAGGAAGGAGAAGAAACCTGTTGAGGTCGATGTTGACGAAGAGGGCGATGTGAGTATGGCGGCACAGGAAGCGGTTGCAGTTGAGGTGGTCAAGGTGAGTCTAGTGGTACCGTGCATGTAATCCCGACTTGACCGATGCCCAATTAACAGGAAAAGAAATCGAAGAAGGGAAAGGATGAACAAGAGGCGATAATTGTGCCTATAGAAGAGGTGAACGCGGAGCTCAAGGCAATAATTGACCTCTAAATACTCATTTATTATAGCTCTCCCCGATAGCACACCCTTTAGCGAACAAGAAGCTAGTGAAGAAACTTCACAAGACGGTCAAGAAGGGTGAGGCTCACTGCTGCACCATCCAAAGACAATGGTTCTAACCTATTGTCGGCTTCGCAGCATCCAAAGGCAGGCAGGTGAAGCGAGGTGTAAAGGAAGTAGTCAAAAGTATACGAAAGGGCGAAAAGGGGTGCGCCTGGTACATTCTAAACACTCCTAGCCGTTCACTGACCGGACTACCACGATAGCCTTCTCATCCTGGCAGCGGATATTACCCCCATCGACATTATCTCCCACCTTCCTGTCATGGCCGAGGACGCATCAATCCCATACGTCTTTGTCGCATCAAAAGAAGAGTTGGGACAGGCGAGCTCGACAAAACGACCCACAAGTTGTGTACTGGTATGTCCAGATGCGAAGAAGAAAAAGAAAAAGGTTGAAGGCCAAGAGGGTATGGTTGAAAGCAAGGAGGATGACTACCGGGAACTGTATGATGAGGTGCACGCCGAAGTCAAGGCGCTAGACGAGCAGGTCACCTACTAGTGAGGGGCACCTAAAATGGCTGGGACACTGCATGCGCGTAGACTCAGCGGAGGATGTGTTTTGTTTTGAACTTTTGCTGTCCAACAGTACTGTAATTTTATCTGGTTTTCTGGCCCACACCCCCGCACTTGGTCGGTCGATATATATGGAATCATCAATTCCAGACCGGAGGCATCAAACCAAATTTGAGGTGCCACGTTGATTACAAGATTTCTTCAGAACCACCACCGTCTCTGGAAAAAAGTCAACTCTAAACACCTGTGCGCCAGGCAGATCCTCTTATTCAGGCCCCTGCTTTACCGTTATCGTCGCTCGTCGTCACTGCCATGCCTTCCGCCGCCGCTCCCAAAAAGGACCAAAAGAAAGCAGCTCCAGCTGTCAAGTCCTCGAGTGTCAAAACGCCCGCTGCTCCTGCTGCTCCCACGACTGAGCCTGCTGCTGCTGATGGTGTACCTAGGCTTGCTGGTGGACGACCGGATCAAGCGGCCTTTAACGCTCAGCAGGACGCCTTGAAAAAGGAGATCGATGCTCTCAAGAACCAGCTGGTACGTGACTAGCTCTTTTACATATACTAGTACGCATGTAGGCTCATCATGCACGCATTCGTAGGACGCGGTCAAGGATAAAATTGGCTCTACGGGTAAAAACGGCCCTCACAGTGAGCGCAAGGCGGCCTTGCGCGCAGAACAGGATAATTTGCGGTCCCAGCAATCTGGGAATAAGGTTTCTCGTAACAACATCTTTGAGGAGCTCAAGACCCTGCAGGATGGCGTTCAGAAAAAGGTGCGTCCAGGTGGTCTTTGCTCGTAGGGCCTGTCCTGAAAGTGGTTCATAGATCAAGGACTTGCAAGCGGCCAAAACCAAGGTGCCGTACAAGACCGTCGAGGAGGTTGATGATCGCGTCAGGTACCTATTTTTAGCACTATCAACGCGTTGATACCTATTCACTCGGTTTGCAGGAAACTGAATGGCCAAATCGAGAGTGGGAACATGAAGATTGCAGACGAGAAGCGCGCCATCAACGAGATCTCACAGCTTAAACGTTCCCGCAAGACCGTCGAGGCCTTCCAGTCCGACGAGGACTCCATCCAGACTGACAAGACTCGCATCGAGGAGCTGAAGAAGCAGCTCGACGATCCCGAGGCCAAGGCCGTTTCAGAGCGCTACGACGCGATCAAGCTAGAGCTCGACGAGATCAAAAAGACGGAAGACGAGGCGTGGGCATCCCGGAATAAGCTGTACGATGAACGCACAGAGCTGTCTGGCGAGCTCGACGGGCTTTGGGCCAAGAAGCGCGAGGCACAATCTGCGTTCCGCGAGGCAAACGACCGGTACTATGCCAAGATCGCCGAGGACCGTGCACGCCGGGCGGAACGTGCACGACTGCAACGAGAACAAGAGGAGAACGAACGGCGCAAAGAGAGGGCGAAGCAGATTCGGGAGGAGGCCGAGATTCCTGCATTCCAGGTCGAGATTGAGGATTGTCAAACTCTGATTGGTACGCACATCGTATATCATGGCAACTTGTACGCGTTCTGACCTGCTTGATAGATCTGTTCTCTGGGAAGATCACTGGCGCAGCTGCGGACACCAAGGTTTCAACCTCCAAGTCCACCGGCGTGAGCGGCGTCCCCGAACTCTCGATTCGCCAAGTCGAAGCTGATCCAGCGATGGTGGCTTTGAAAAAGAAAGGCCAAGACGAAGAAACCTACTTTGTGGCCAAGAAAAAAAAGGGGCCCGCGCCCAAGTCGAACCCTGTTCCCGCCGTTGCGCCCGCGCCCAAACCCGAAGCCCAGTTCCAGGTCTCGTTCTCCACCCTGACGGCGCTGGGTACCCTGTCGATCCCGCCCCCGTCGTCCAACGCGGACGTGGAGCGTTGCATCGCAGATTTGCAAAAGAAGAAAGACTGGTATGTGGCTAACCAAAAGGTATGTATCCGATCAGGTCGCCATCTTCCGTGTTCTGTTCTGACGAGTCGGTCCTCTATAGCGGGTCACAGCTGAAAAGATTGCCAAGGCGGATGAGGAGATCAGGAGGCTTGAGGCGCTCGCTGGCAACGGGACTGACGGGAATGGCTTGCCCGCAGAGGTTCCCAACGGCAACGGCGAGAATCCTCCAGAGCCTGAGCCCACTCCCACAGTCGCCAAAAACATCTCGGCCGAGGTTCCCTCGGAGCAGGTCGACGAAAAGCTGGAAGAGGTCAAGGAGGCCGAGGCATAGATATTCGTTTAATTTTGCATATACTACCCGCATGTTATGTTTGTACACCTTACTGTACTACACCTTGGATACATATTATTCATTGACAAACTTAGACCAATGAGTGATGATAGTTTAAACAGAATTGAATTGATTGAAGCAATTAGCTCCCGGTCTTGCAAGGCCAGTCGCTGTGGTATCGCTAATAGCAAAATTACAACCAAACCGAGGGGAATGGGAAAGCACAGAGAAAGAGAATATATATATCGAACAACGCGGAATAAAGAGAACAAAGGCCAAAAAAGCGAGCATCCTGCCAGACTACGCCTGTGTATTGCGCAGCAAAAGGTGGACGAATATAGGAGAAGCGTGGCGGATCGTACTGGGACACAAATACACTTGCCAAGTATGCACTTCACGCGAGAGGAGAGAACCCAAACGGGAAAAAAGGAGTGTGGATCGCGGAACCACCGCGTATAAACGGACAAACAAAAGGCAACGTTTTTAAAAAAGGGGCGCCAGCCAGTCTTTTCCCCCACCCAGAAACCAACAAAGAAACACCGACCAAGTGAAGAAAAGTTTTAAGCCTCGTCCTTGACTGGCTCACCCGAAGGCTCGGGCGATCCAGAATGCGAGGGCGGATGCGGAATCGCGTCCTGGGGGAACGCGGGCATGTCAAAGTTGCTTGGCCCACCAAAGTCGCTAAACGGGACGTTGTGGTGCGTGGCGAGCGGCGCAATCAAGTCGGATTGGGACGACTGGCCAAACTGCATCCCATCGTACGCGCTATTGTGAAACGCCGAGGCGGAGGCATCTAGACTGGTCGGAAAGGTATCGTTCAGGACGGCGAGCATGCTCGAAGTCGTAGGCGTCAGGTGGTTCTGCATCCGCGCGTCCATCGCGTTGGCAAAGTCGGGCGGGGCGAGGTGGTCTTGGTCGCCCATGGGAGACATTGTGAAAAATTGTTGTTGGATGACAGGCTCGACAGAGGCGGCTACCGAGTTGGTCGATAGGGCCACGCTGCGCAAGACGTTGAGCGCAATCCAATCACTGCAAACCCAAGCCTGTCAGCATTGTGATATGAGAGTGGAGTTTCGTCTAGGCTTACTCCATAAAAAGCTTCAAAATTTGGAATGCGCCAAACGCCGGATCACTGCGAATCGTCTATGCGACTTCCATCAGAACGCAGCCAGTTGAAACCACAAAAAAATCACTCACCAGGTCACGCATAATCTGGCTCGTCACATATTGCCAGCGAATCAGCACACTGCGCGAGCTCATTGTTGCCCGCGCTTCGTGGCCGCTTACGCCGCCATGTGCGCCCATCAAACGCTCACAGCAATTGTCGGCCCAGGCCATCACGTCGCGCACCGGCTCGGCAGAGGCAGCAAGCCCGTCGAGCAGAGTCGTAAAGTCGACCTCGAGTAGCTGCACGAGGTCTTCGTGACGGCAGTTGCATACAAGGGCAGACTGGTTGCGAACCGACTCAAAATCGATATCACGCCAGGACCGCCTCATGTCGGACAATTGCTTGGGGTTCGTAAGCACAGACGATAGTGCCTGTGTGACTTGGAATATGTCCAGGAAGCGCACTATTCGGAACGATCAGCGAGGAATCAACAGAGTTTCAGGTTACGCACAAACAAGATGCCCGAAACGGGCACCCAATTCAACCTTGGGCTCCACAAAGGTGGTGCCAAAGTTTTCCAGCGCCACGAGCAAAATCTTCTCCATCTTGTCCGCCAGTTGTCGCAGACTTGTCAAAGCCTGGGGCGGAATCGGAGCCAAAATCTGAGAGCGGAGAATCTCTAGAATTTCCTGTTTGGGGTGTGGCGTCGGACAAAAGTTGGTTTGGATAAAGGGGAGAGCTCACATCATACACCATTGCATCGGCTTTGGCCATCAACCCCGCCACCGCAGGCGCGTGCACAACCTCACGGTGATCTCCGCTCAGCCCAGCCCAGAAAGTCCGGAGGTGAATCTCAAATTGGTCGAAGCGGAATGTGCGGACGCTCTCCATCAAACCGTCGAGGTGAGCTTCAAACCAGCGCCAGACCTCGCGTGCCGCCACGTTCTGAGGCGAAGTAGCCGACGCACCCACGCCTAGCGCCTCTTCGATGTTCGGGAAATTTGGAAGCTGGCGGACCGAGATGTGTGCGTGAGGAGCGACATAAGGAACAGCATCTTTACCAATCGAGGTCGAGGGGGGTTGAGCAGTGTTATCGTCGGCTGGCGTGTTCTTTCGGCTCCGGATCTGGGCAGGGGTAAACGCGTCGGTGGGCTTGCGCGAACCTTGAGCGGCTGAAAGCAGAGAGTTTGTAGTGGGTGTCTTGTCGTCGAGCGAGGCCGAGGTGCCCGCCTTGGTCTCGACCCCCAGATGGAGGCCACCGCGGCTGGGAGGGGGTGCGTCTGACTCGTCGTCCTCTTCGTCTTCCTCGCCAGAGCGCGCGTCGGAGCCTGATTGGGAGGAACCCGCGGCGCGCATGGACATGGCCAGCTGTGCCTGCTGGTTTGATTTACGGATAAACTCTTGCAAAAACGCAACCTCGGTAGCGGTTACCGGGCGAATTCCACAGTCTGGAGCGTGTCAGTATGGTTCGAGGAACGAGGGGAATTGACTCACAGTGGTACTTGCTGTTCCCCCTGACGCCCAGACGGCGCGTCTTGATGGCGGGGAAGCAGAGGCGGATGGCCTTGCCGAGCGTCGCGGTATTGATGTGAGGGATGCCATGGACGTCACAGATATTCCTGTACGAGTTGTAGAGGCCCTGGCGGGGGACATTGCCGTCGGCATACTGGGCATAGTTGGCGGTGAGCCTGGGGGGCTGTTAGCTGGCTTGCAAGGGGAACGAGAGGCACGCACCAAGCCTGGACAAATATCTGCTTTGCGCGGTCCGAGGCACTCGTGGTGGTGGCAGCACGGACGTTTGCAGCAAGCTGCTCGAGCTGCTGGGCGGGGCCGAGGGTCATCTGGCCGAATGCGGGGGCGGGGTGCATGGCCTCGGGGGCGATGCCCGTGGTGTCGGCAAACATGGAGCCATAGTCGGGCGGGGCGAAAAAGGCAGCGGCCATGTCCTCGGCCTCGCTCGACGAGGATCGCAGGGAATCGGAGCCAGAGAGCATGCCATCGTCGCGGCCATAGGGCGACGAGGCGGCGCGGGCACGGCGGATGTGGGTCGATCGCGAGATGTGGTTCTTGTAATTGGCCATAGCGGGAGGCGAGTCTGCTGGTGTGTGAAGGTTTGTGCCAAGCGAGTAGGTGGTCGACTGCGAAGCGCCGGAAGAGTGGCGGGTGTGGGACGGCGCGACCGGGTGGGGCGGGCGGGCGTGCAGATGGTAGAGGTCCTCGTGCGCGGACATGAATGTCTGGGGCGCCAGGCCGTGCACGTGCGGGGCGGGGGACGGGGCGGCGCGCGACAGCAGCGAGCTCGTCGACGCGGAGCGCGAGTGGGCCGGCGAGTAGTGCTGCTCGAATGCGAGGGGGTTGGCGAGCATCGACGGCGAGGCCATGCAAACAAATCAGAACGAATGAGCGAACGTCGACGCGCAAAGGAAGCCGCAGTCTGACCCAAAGCAGTAGAAAGGCGGGCCAGCCGCGAGTGTGAGCAGCTAATGCACGTCCCGTCGTCAGCGACTCCAGGTATACCCCCTCCCAGGGCCGGTGACTTACTTGATTGTGTGGTCGGCGGATGGTGCTGCCAGGACGACCGTGTAAATCTCCTTTTCAACCTCCAACTCGCCGGGCCGCCCCTACACAAACCCTGCCCAGTTCGGCGAAGAACACAACTTCCGCCTGCTGCCCCTCGCTCCCTTGTTCTTCTCTCTCCTTGCTACCCCTGCCCTCTCGCCGCGCATATACCCACCGCCAGCGTCGAGCCCGTCGCCGTCGCCGCCACGTGTCGCGCGTTCTGATCGCCCGCCACCGTCAGCGATCAGAACGCGTCCCACGTGATCCCTCGTTTCGGCCGCCTGAAACACCCAGTTTCAGACGCCGTCCCGATCTGGCAGGTGCCCCCACGAACCTTTCTCAGCTCCAAGCGCATACAGCCGCCGCCCATTGTCGACATCACTCTAATCTTACTGATGCCACTCGCCGGCCAGCTTATCGCGCGTGACCCCTTTCCCCGACGACGCGATACGGATATCATCCATCTATGGCCTAACTCGCGAACTTCCCGGCCACAATATACCAGTGGGACATACGCATATGGTTCGCCCAGGTCACAAGCACCCTGTCCAACAAGCGATATCCTGGTCAGCCTCTGCCCTTGCATTATCTACGAACACATCTCGACGGTTTCGACACCAGTTTGTTCCGCCAGCGAGTGATTAACGGATGCTGGCATCCCAGGCAGTCCTGTGCCTCGTGGGTAGTGCCATTGCACATCTCAACAGAATTCCCTCGCCTGGCTATTCAGTGGATTTCCCACCAAAACTTTACATTCCCGGCACCCAACCAACATTCTTCCCTTGGCCCTAGTATTCATAATAAACTCGCCCCTTCCCACACGTTAGAACTCCCAATTTCATGCCTACTGAATCCCGCCCCCACCCTCATTTTCTCAGCCGTTGGGTGTCCCGACCTCGAGCCCCTGCAATCGCCTTCGCGGATTATTGACCGTCAGCCTCGGGCTCGTCGGCGCACCGGAGTTCTTATGTGTATGCGTGCAAATACGATATGATTTGTGAGACTAATGTGTGTTTCAGCGGCTCTGACCTTCATCCTAATTCATAACGTTAACGTCCAAACGCCATGTATATTCTTCCCCCGCCACCCTGTTCGATTCCGGCGCAGTCGATCCATTTCATTTCGCGGCGCACGTCCCGCTGTCAGTGGCGTATCACCCACTCCGTCAAGTAGCCGTCCAACGCGAACAACTTTACGTCTCTTGTCAAAACAACGCTCGATAAAAATACTACTTTTCATTTCGGCCTCGGTCGGGTGGGCTCGTCTGTTCTCGGCAACGGCCCTGACGACAATCAGCCGCCCCCGCTTCATTTGGTAGCGGCCGCCGGCTGCCCCTGTGCCAAATATCTTTGTGCTCGCCGTTCAAAATCCTGCTTGATTGAGGCGTTCATGACGGGCTGAGACAGGAGGAACAGGCACCACCTGGGGCCTGTGACGCCAGCAAGTGAATGAGGTACCTATGACAAAAACAAACAGAAAAACAAAAACAAAAACAGACAACCCACCGACAGGTCACGCGCACACCGGTGATCAGCTTCTTTCTCAAAACACCGACCGACTCCATCTCGGATTCTCAGACTGTACCATGTGCACCCATCAACACTTACCGACATGCCCTAGCGTCTCGGACCGCAGCATCAAACAGGGACACCATGCTTTTGAATCAGACTCTGATATCCCGGGTCGAGTCGGTGGAGACGTTTGTCCGAACCGGTGCAAGGTGAATATATGCATGTATACATTGAATTCCGTAAACTCTGCATGCCCGAGCAAAATCCTAAACAACGCGTGCACCTAACTGGGATAACACTCGCCTCTAATCCGTATCCACACGCGTCTCCAAGAACATAGCCTCCTCGAACCGCCGCCAGAGCTTCTTTTTCCTTCCCATCTTGCGTGCAAACTTTATCCAGCTCGGGATTGTCAGATCAGCCAGTCCAAACGGCGCATAGCGAGATTCAGTCGTTGATCCAATCTTGCCCTCTTGGAGCTCGGGTGGGAGCAAGTGCTCTGGGACAAGCGAGACGTTGCTCCGCAGCGTGGCGAGCGAATACGTTACGTACTCGAGCTCGTAGCCAGGCGCATGCGATTCGTTGGATTTGGCCCAGTTGGACGGAGGGATGAAAAACTTGTTCGAGTCAAAATCGCCGTTGGGCTGAAATCAGAGTCTATGCGCATACCTGAGAATACCCCGTTGGACTCCACAGTGTATTCGTTCGGCTAGGGCTGTGTTTGCTCGCATGCCTAGGTTTCTTGAATACACATTGCTTCTTGTCCTTGTTTTCTTTTTTGGAGCAATCGATCTTTAATATACCTAGTCTGGAATAGCACACATCAGCTAAATGCGCCTATCAGCGGCGGGCGAACTTACTCGTTGTCACCTGGATCTGACGATTCGGCGTTGGTGATGTTATAGGTGAAAATCCGCACACTTGGGGTATACTCGGGTATAACCGATGGTCCGATGTTCCTATTTCGATTGAGTCAAATTGGCTGTTGAGCAAGGATCCTGAGAACAAACTTACACGACAAAGTAGTCATCATAGTCCAACTTGTTCTTGCGAGCAAAGTGCTTGCAGCTAGAGTGTATAGTTTCTGCAAGCATAAGTTCTTTTTTCCGGCCTGTGATGCGCATTGAAGGCGCAGAGGACAAAATGTCGTCGACGCTATGAAGCACAAACTATGTCCAAGTCAGGTGAATACCACAGCTGGAGACTTGGTAGACTTACATGATCTACATTCTTGTGCTAAGCCCACGCATCTAGTCAGCTTTCTTCGGATAATCCAACTGTATTCGCAACTTGCCCCAAACAGATGCCCAACGATCGTGTCTTGACTGTGAATCCATTAACCTGGGCACATCCTTGTATACGCCTCCAAGCTCACTATCTTAATGCAAGCTCTCCATATCGGGCAAAGCAGCGCGCAAAATAGTCGCCTAAAAAGCCCGAAAGTTAACTTCTGTAGCCATGTCGACTTGTGGCGCGGATTTACCTGGAGTCGGCGGGACGTGCCCCGTAAGCCACACCTGTAAACCAAGGGTAAACACGTGAGAGTTGAAACCCCGGTTGCGAGGCTCACCTGCATTCTTCGAGATCGGTAGACTTTGAGCTGGACCTCGAGCCAGTCTAGCCTAGCAGCGGGGAGATTAATGGAGAAATAGGCAGGGAGTTCTGGATGTACATACTCCAAGGTGCCTGGGTCGTTTCCCTTTTTTGGACAGCCATCCACAGCTATGGGATGCTCAGTCGATGAGTAACCCGAATGGCTAAACGATTTACCCTTATTACTCTCGAACCAGTATAGTGTATTCAGGCTGATTGCGGCAAGTCGATTGGGTACCAGCTGAAGCCAAGCGATCGGTCGACGGTTCTTGAGGGATTCGCAAGGCAACGCACCTCTGTGGAGAAATATACCCCTCGTTGGAATACCTGGTATGCCGGAAATGGCACAAAACTTCTCCACGTCCTGTCGTCACGAGGGTTAGAACAGGTTTAGCACTAAAGCAGAGATACTCGCTCGAGAAAGTCATTTGTGATTGCGCTGGGACCCTAATATGGCGTCTCGGCTCCGAACGTCTCATATACCGAAATGGGGACATACCTCGTACATAATGTTCTGCGGAGCTTAGTTAGCACGCTTAATACCAGAGAGTGGGCACTACTCACGTGTGCTTAAACGATGGACACAGTTTCACATGTAAGCGAAGTAACATTTAAATCAAACAGATACGTACGCCATATGTCATTATTCTACAAATTACAAGTTAGATCAGTCCCAGCAATACTTGTAAATACCTACGCCGATGCTTGGCACAACGGGCACCCCGCGTGGCGTAAACAACGCATCCATCCTATGTGCCATATCTCGGTTCATATCACGGATTTCTGCTGGTGTACGAGGGATACTGCTGTCAGCGTCATGCCTGAATCCCAATGTCAGATTCGACCACAGCTGACAAGTACAACAGCTGACACTCACCTCGCATTGTCACCAGTCCCTACGAAACGAAAATAAAGTCAGGCCATTGTCGGAAAAGCGGGATTCAACCAGCGGAGAAAATAAGCTCACATATCACAAAGTCAATCTTGTCAGCCCATTCTTGTTCTAGCCACGCAAACGTCGCGTTGATGAGCGACAGGGGGGCGTCGCAGTCTGTGCCCGGAGCCCCAAAATACCCCGCGCGGTCTGGATCGCTACGAGGCTTGTTGGAATGGCACGAGCTAGATATCGAGGATCCCGGCAGGTAGTAACCATCGGGGTGCATGTCCTATTGCAACAAGCGCTGAACAGCGAATTTGCCAAGGCCAAACTCAGACCTACAGTGATATGGATAAATCGTCCATGTAATTTCTTTGCTGTAGAGTATGTTTTGTTGGAATGCCGAGCTGAACCTCAATCGAGACACGAACCTTCAAATACTGCCGCCGAGTTTGAGGGATGCAGGTACGTCTGCGAAGCCAGTGCTGACTGAGACGCGGCAGCCAGGGCGAGTGCCCCAAGTTGTGTGCGTGTAGATAGCATCATAGCCACGTCTCGCAAGACTCGAACGTGCGAGAAAAGCAGTGATGGTAGTAGGGTTGCCGAAAAGTCAACGGGTCGGGCTCGGACAGACGCTCATATGAGTTGCAATCGCTACTTATGCCGAGGCCGGTTAGTGGGCGGGAAAAGGTGTACCAACACAGTCGGCAAATGCAGTGTCCGAAGCTCCACAGAAAAGTCTATCCAGTGCAAAGTGCCCAGTACACGACCGCAAGAGGACGCACGTTCGTTGTTTATTTGAATCACCTGGCGTCACGTGGCTTGCGGTGCGCGTCTCATGCTGGGCTATCTTGTCCTCGAGTCGACCATTCGAGTTAGAGCTGAGTTTTGACTCGACCCCCTAGATCCTGGAGAACCAAAGATAACGCAGCTATGAAGTCATAACTTGGGCAGCGCGCTTCGATAGTGCCTCGGCCGTGTGGAGCCCCAAGCCTCAATCACCGAGCAAGGCAGTCGTAGATCACAGTTCAAGTTGGGTTGATATTATACAAATGTAGGTACATGTAGTACATGCGGGTAATGTTAGGGTTGCAGAACATGGCGGGTCGGCATGAAGAGGGAATAAATACACTAGCAAATATGACCGCTCAAAGGCAATAATACACAACGAAGAGAACCATGGGAAGAGTGAGGCAGCAGGGCAGTCATGCGGTTCGGATAACCCTTGACTGGGGGATGGGGCTATCGGTTCGTGCCTGAGACGTGGGAAGAGTGACCACGTCGTTCTCGGGGGGCGAATGCCTGATCAACAGGCTTTCGCAGTGCTCAGGGTTGCGGAGAATGGCTTCCAGCGAGGAAGCTGCGACTCGGCGAGCCTGGCGAGCATGACAAGATCAGTTTGCCGTCCTATCCGGCGGGAGCGGGGGGAACACACCTTGGGCAGCATGGTTCGGAGTTCAGAATCACGGGCTTGAGATACGAGCGAGTGAAGGACGTCGGTTGTGTAGCGCTTGCTGTGGGGAACGGTAAGCGTTGACAGGCTATCAGAACGTTGGAATACGTACAGAATGAAACTAAGCTCGGCCTCGTTTCGTGGTGGCACGTAGAGGTCTTCGCCGATAATATAGCGGGAGAGCGCTGAAATAGCCGAGTGAGCACATGCGCTCCGAACGGCGTAGAGGGGCACATACCTGCATACGACGCACATAGCCCGATGGTGTCAATGGTGATGGTGGGGTCGTGCCAGAGATGCTCTCTGGGGCAGCAAGATTAGGAGGTGGTCGTCTGAAACAATAAGCCGCTCACTTGATGTAGGCATGCGCAACGGCCTCTGCAGAGTCGGAAGGATAGAACTTGTCGATGAACGAGTGCATGTTGGAGGTGGGGGACATCTCTGAGTGAATGGAGTGCAAGTTTAAGAGCGAGTCAGAAGCTGGGGAGCTGGATGAGCAGTTCGGCCGAGGGACCCAGTACTTATAGGGCCACTGATTCCGGGTATTCGGTACGTGCGGCATCTCCAATTGTCTCCTAGATTGACACGCGTCGCCCGGGCCAAGACGATAAGAATCCTTCCTAATCCGCTGACGAACGTGCGATCTCCTCGGTCATAGCGCCACTGTGGGCCCAAATATAGCTTGTGTCTCTGCCCAAGCCAAATGTAAATAACAACCTCCACACCATATAGCAACTGTCTCTAGCACACTTGCTTCAGCTTACAAAAGAAAAGAAACAAAACGTTGAATGCGGTGCGTATCCTCCACATGTCTCCACTGCCAAGTCCAGGGAGGCTTGTCGAAGCAATGAGCTGGCGTTTCCCCGCGGTGGAGTTCCTTGGCGGTCGTCGCATATGTAATACAGCCCGTCACTCGGCTTCGATGAGAAACAGAGTGCGCGATGCTATACGCTTTCTGGGACAACCGCTACCGCCCAGCGCTTTCCTCGCTCGCCACGATCACGTGTTTTCGCGTCCGGAGCTCCGAGCAGCCGCTTTCACCACGACGAGCTTGACACTCTATTATCACACGAATGAACGGGAACCCCCTTTTTGTCCCGCGTACTAGCGACGCTAAGACCTGGCAGCTTATGCGCAAAGTAAACGCCAAATACAACCTTTCCTTGACCAGTTACGATGAATTCTGGGCTTGGTCGACTGACCATATCGGCGAGTTCTGGGATTTAGTATGGGACGAGACAAATATCATTGGGGAACGCGGCGAGAATGTATGCGAGGATGATCCGGCATTCCATCACCGTCTAACCACTGGAGCTTAGGTTGTAGACAAGAAGGCTCTCCCTGCGGATAACCCGGACTGGTTCCCAGGCTCGCGCGTAAACTGGGCAGAGAACGCGCTATGGTGTCGGTCACCCGATAAAGTAGCCTTGATAGAAGCCGGTTAGTCTGTCGTACGGCAAGGACACGGCAACTGCTGACTATCTTTACTCAAAGTCGAGCCTACTCCGGACCTTGATGGACCTTCCATTCGCAAGTTGACCTATGCCGAGCTGTATTCGAACGTTGCGGATGTCGTATCTGCGCTCCTGGAGCAGGGTGTCACAAAAGGGGACCGAGTCGCGTCATATTCATCCAACTGCATCGTACGTTTTGATTGGGATATGCTAGCCACATCACGCCAACTGTCCAGGGTTTTCACAGGAGACGGTCGTTGTCTGTCTCGCTACAGCGGCAATAGGGGCCTTATGGGTTAGCGCCGCAGCGGATTTTGGCCCGGACGGCGTGCTCGAAAGGTAGGTAACGTAAACTGATCCGAAGATAGGCTTTGAGATGCGATTGTAGGTTCGAGCAAGTACGGCCGAAAGTTATTTTTGCAGTCAACTCGGTGTCGTGCGTCATGGCTTGGCTATTTTGTATGGGGCGCTCAGTTCAGCCACGTTCTATTCAGGTACAACGGGAAACGGCATCCCCATATTCCGAAGCTGGAAACTCTGTTGGCAGGGTTGAACAAACGGGGACTCGAGTCACCAAAAGTAGTGATCATCGACGCAACTCGTGGTAAAGCTTCATCGGCCGATGGCGACAGCGCTTGGGAACGATGGGATGATTTTTTGAACCGAGGCAGAAGATCGAAAGTTGGTAGAGATCATGACGGCAACATCGCCTGGACTCGCGTAGACTTTAACCACCCACTATGGATAATGTTCAGCTCTGGAACTACTGGTACGAGCTTGCGTTGTGTCTATGATCCGGTGGCTAAATGCTTATGTTGTCAGGCAAACCAAAAGCAATTGTTCACCGCACCGGAGGGATGTTGCTCCAGTCTCGTAAGGAACTGTTAATATGCGCAGACATGAAGCCCGAAGACATCTTCTTTTATTATACAACAACGTGAGTCCAGTAGCTTCCCGACCTGAACTCGACCCTAATTGTGAATAGTGGATGTGAGCGCTAGTCGTACGGTGTTCATACGCTAGATCTCACCTCGGTACTCGATAGGGATGATGTACCAATTCTTAATGGGTGGTCTGGGCGTGGGATGTACCCTGGTATTATATGACGGAAGCCCGTTGCGCGACGCTTCTTGTCTATGGCGGATGGTCGAGGACTTTAAGATCACCATCTTCGGAACCAGGTGGGTCTTATCAAAAAACAGTTGTTGTTTGCCGGTCTCAACTCTTGTTCCAGCGCAAAGTATCTCGATCAACTTGCTGTGAGTTCCCGGGTTGCCGTAATTGGCCATGACTAACCTTTGGTCGCTACAGAAAAGTTATAAACCTCGGGAGCACCATGATCTTTCTAGCGTGCGGCATATCTACTCGACGGGATCACCTTTGGCCCCACAACAGTTTGATTATGTTTATGAGCATATATCCAAGGATATTCTGTTGGCCTCTATCACTGGTATGCCATACGCCCCTTGTATGCGCCTATGGCTCATGCTCAACTCTTTTGGCTAGGTGGAACCGACATATGCAGGTATGTCCCGACTATATTGTAGGCGATGCAGCCACATATACTCTTGATTTTAGTTTATTTGCAGGAATGAACGCCGTGCTCCCGGTTTACAAAGGAGAGGTCCAATGTCGAATGCTGGGCATGGCTGTCCAAGCCTTCTCGCAGGATGGTAAACCACTACCGCCAGGCGAAACTGGAGAGCTAGTATGTTTCTTTCAAAGTTGCGAATTGTTGAAATTCAACTCCTCGCTTAGGTTTGCACTCGTCCTTTCCCTTGCCAACCTGTTGGCTTTTGGCCACTGCCTGGGTACGGGACTGAAGAAGAAGCGGAAAAGGCGCAAACGCGATACGAAGAGGCATATTTTAACGCATTCAAGGGAATATGGCGTAGGTGTGATCTAATTATCTCGCCAGGTGTCTGAAATTCTTACCCCTTAGATCACGGCGACTATGTATGCATTACTCGGAATGGCGGGGTAATTATGTTGGGTGAGCCTAATCATTTATCTATTGAATTCTTTCTTATCCGTCCCAGGACGGAGCGACGGCGTTCTCAACCCAAGTGGAGTCCGGTTTGGCTCGAGCGAAATCTACGAAGTATTGGATCAAACCTTTTCGTCTTCGGCTCAGCCCGTCATTACAGATTCGCTGGTAGTGGGGCAATCGATAAAAGGGGGCGCCGACGAGCGTGTAATCTTATTTGTGAAGCTTGCGGAAGGCGAAACGTTGACGGCTGAGTTACGCAAACGCATTCGGGATGAAATTCGGAAAAAGCGCAGCCCGAGACATTGTCCTGAAAAGGTAGCGCAATGGCGTAGATAATCATATGTCCCGCTCCACTTACACATCCTGTGCAGATACTACAAATACAAGGCGAGATACCTCACACGTTGAACGGAAAAAGGTCCGTGCTTTGTCCCTGTTCTGTGATATCAAGCTGACATAATGTTTTGCAGGGTAGAGGTCCCGGTCAAGAAAATTATCAACGGTGCACCAAAGTCGACTATTAACCTCTCGACGCTGCGTAACCCAGAATGTCTAGACGAGTACGTCGAGTATGGACGACAGCTCCGGGCCGAGCTTGCTTGAATGCAAAACATAAATGTGGTTGGGAATAGGCGACTTAGCATTTGTTTTGCGTGGGAGCCTTTGATTGCCTCGTGGCTTGCCTCGTGTAATCGCCCATCACTTAGCGAATCCCTCCCAGGCATCTATATTTGTGCAAATGTGCACACTTTCTGCTCCACAGTTCTACATTTTTGTTACCGCCTGGCCCCCAAAAGAAGTTTCATATAGCGCACGCCCAAGATCTCGTGGCCCGCCCCGTATAGTATACAACGTGGTTTTCTCCCCTCAACGGCCATCACCCACACAGCACCAGGCCTTGCGCGCAGGGCGTGTTTACTTGCTCGACTCGCGTAAATTCAGCTGAGCGGAGTGCAGAGGTAGCTGACAATCACACTACACACATTCTGTGCAGGGTTGTCTCTGCTCTTCCGCTCTGCTTGTTTTTCTGCCGCAACTTTTCTTGTTTACCTGGGCATCGCACGATGCAAATCTCAATCACGGTCAATGCCATACGCATTGGCATATTTGGTATGTGGGCACTATGCTCGATCTTTGCTGTAGCTTACATTTTGTCCAGCGTTTGCGATGCTGTGGACCTTGATCGTTTTTGCACTCTTGATTCATTTCCAACAACTTGTAATACCCAGCGAGCTCAGTAGGTCCTTCCGACGATCTCACCGTATGCTTCATACTGATCGTCGCCCACAGCAAGCTTCATTCCCTTTGGCATGATTGTTTCAATAATGACTTTTGGTATCCTCGGGACGCTGTTAGTAACAATTATGCTATCGCAATATTCCCTCGTGCTGATGTGTTTTTGTTTTGCAGCATTTGGATGGGTCGAGCTCGCAAAGCATATGTAGCCTCACAAGTACGATCCGAGCTGCTCTTCGTAGGGCTACTTGGATTCATGTGGTTTGGTGTGTTCTGCCCGTTACTCCGAAAATGCCAAGCAGCTAAGACATGCTTCAGCTCTTGGCCTATACACCTCAACAGGAACTTTGGCGGATATTGAAGTCGAGTGCACCGACGATGGTGCTGGTGAAGAGTGGGGTACGTACTGAACCGATGATGAGCATGGCACATTTTTGACACGACTCTTGGATAGATCCCGCTCAGGATTTGCTTGCTCAGTACCGAACCGTCAAGGTATGCCTAAATTGCTGCCCTAGTTGCATTCTCTCAACTGGTATTGCTTTAGGCACTCGCATTCTTCAACGGGGTACTACTCCTTGGATTCTGCATCTTCCTGTTAGCCTTGTGCATTCGACACCATTTCGCTGGCCGCCGACAAGTTTGGACAGCCCGGGTGCGTATTTTTGTTATCGGAACGTGGCATCTATCTTACGTGTATTTTGTGCAGGTCCCAACGTTCCCTTGGTTTGTTTTCGACCCAGTCAAGCGAGGACAGCCGCAAGAGAAAGAAGAGCCAGACAGGTATACTTCTCTGCCGCCTCCTGTTACGACCAGCCCTCGCCGAGCTGCAACACGGCCCAGCCATGTATCGCGCCCTTCGCAGCAGCCTCTGCTCGCCGCGGACCTGTCGCAGTTGGCTCCTGGTGAATCGTAAGTCAGAGCTTGATGGCCGCGTGTTTTCATCTCGTAACCTGAAACTTCCAGACGCATGGTGTGGATCCCTCCTCCGGAACCCGGCACCACTCGTTATGGGGCTGCCACGGTCGGCCGGTCCGGCTCAAAGCAAAGCACGTCTTCCAGCCGACCTGCACCTACTGCAGCTGGCCCACCGCCTCGTGCACCCGCGCTCTCTCGCGATGCCTCTAGGTCTACAACTGCGAGCGGGCGACCAAGGGATCCTAACGCCCCGAAACGTACGGGATCTAATGCTACTCGCACCGGAGCAAATGGCACTCCCCGCGCCGACGCCGGCGGTCTATCTCGTGCCGGTACCGGGAGCACGTCTCGCTCTCGCACTGCGGCAGCGGCTGCACCTTCTCGCTCAGCTACAACAGACGCGCAGCGCAAACGCTGATGCGTGTGCTTTCGTATATATGTTTTCCATCTGGTAAAGGTATTTATCGCGCTCAATTCGAGACTCCAAGTGCCTATAAGATATTCTTGTCCAAATCATGTTTAAGAATACCTGTACTATGCAGGCTGTATGTATCTGACGAAATCACGAATTAGATGTTGTGTATTGAAGTTTATGTTTTTCAAGTGATTCGAGTTGGAACGATTTGTTTACTCAGGGTTCTATGACCATTGCAGGGACCACCCCAAGTTCCAAGCTTGTGTTCGCAGCCAGGCCGAGCCAAAGTATCGCCTTCGCAAACAGGCGAGTGCAACGAGGCATCGGCGACCACAGCCTCTCCTTATTACCGCACGCGGCTACAACGATATCCTGAGTCTCCCCGTACGCCACTCCTCGACGAACGTGCACGAAATCTACAAGTTAATCTCAACGTCAATGGGTCATCTGTTTATGATAGTTCGATTGGGCTTGTTCGGTAAGTTTTTAACGTTTAGCTCGTGGCTAGCAACGATGAACACTGGTGTGCAGCCCTTGTTTTCGCTGGTGCTGGTGTCGTGCTTGGAATTTGGTGAGCGCCTTGTTCTTTCTGATCACCAACCAGGTGGCTCACTCGCGTGATCGGATAGTGCCAACCTTGCGACCCACTTCTTGCCTACTGGAATTCGTGAGTACACGATCGTACAAGCTGAACCTTCTAGCTGCTGATGCGCGCTCAGACGATTTCCTCCTTTTCTCCTTGGTAAGTCCATATACGGGAGCATTTGACGGGATCTAATCTGTGTTTCAGGTTGTTTCCGCTCTTACGATTGTTGTGTTCATCTTGCTTGCACTCCGCTCTCAACCACGAATCGATGCTGTGGTGTTATTCATTCTCGTTGGTCAGTCACATTGAGCAAACTAGTTGGCACAAATAGTAAATCAAAAACACCCGAAACAGCACTCTGGCTCACCATGGGGGCATATTCCCAGGATGTCATTGGGTATGTACATCCTCTTTGCATTTGGGTCTTGACTCTGAACCAAATATTACTCGGACCAGACACCAGTTTTGTTACGCTCTTAAAGGACAAACTATACCGGCCAAGAACGACACTACCTGTACGTGTAGCGGCTCGCTCGTCCTAGTGTCTAGTCTCACGCCTTAGGGCAAACAGTTTCCGCGGAGAACTATTGTCGTCAAATGAAGGTTCGTCGTTGCACCCCTCCCAGATAAATCTCTAGTAAACTTATCCCGTCTCCCATTTCAGACGGTCCTGGCCTTTTCTTGGGCAAACTTCGTATTTCGTGAGTAAAGGTGACTACCACCTGCACGGCTCCCACTAACGACTATTGCATTTCAGTCGTACTAGCATTGATCGGGCTCCTTACAGTCGTTTTCAAGCTGTATGCTCGAGGGGAGCGCGATATTTGGAAGGATTCGATGTCTGACGTCGAGTTGTTCCAAGAAAAAGAACTTCCGAAACCCGAAGTGCCCGTTGTATATCCTCCCCCTCCCCCTGCCAGCAACAGTGGAAGCGGGAGCGGTCGAGGTGGCCACACCTTCGTGTACTACCCCGGTAGCCATAGCGCTCCCCTTCAGCATCAGGTATGTGCACCATGTCACGAAAAGCGTTCGATATTGACGCGTTGTATTAGGTTATCCAGCAAGTGCGTATACTGGACTATGTCATTTACTGTTTGTTTTACTCACTGGTTGGGTTCTTAGCAACCTGGTCATTCGGTGATCATTCAAAACGGGCAGGTCACCCAAGTTCCGGGGAGTGTTACGTCTGTGTGATTATACTTTTGAACCGTTTTGTATCGAATTACCTAGTTTTGGCTATATCATATTCTTGTCTAATGTTTGAGTCACAACATTCGAATCGTGCCCAACAGGTGATACTCTAATTGCACGTGACTACGTGCCCGGGCATGCTCCTCTCCCGCTACTCTTCTTACTCTTTTGCGCTTCGTCGTTTCTGCGTGTCTCTGCGTGGTTCAACCTTATGCTCGTGTAGCGCATTAAATATATGCAAAAAATCCGGGTGCACGTGACTACAAGTGCATTGTTTATTTGTGCAACACGTGTATAACCCTTTGGGGTTTCTTTGTATGAACGCATGGCTGCCTCGTTGGCGTATTACAACAAGGCAAGGAAGTGCGCTGCAGCTCAAAACGTGCTTCCAGCACCGACCACGCCAGCCCTCATACACATTTCCCGTCATCTCTCTCGCTAGGTTTCTAGACTTTTCTTGTGGTCTGGTTTCCTGCAATATCTCATCCTGGCCGACCCACGTCCTTCCTCTCGCGCTACAAGTTCGAACTCGTCCCATTCGCGGTCGAGGTCACCACTACGACTACCAACGCCAGATCCTAGAGACGGGACACGAATCCACCGGTCAAGAATGCGTTACGAAGAACTAGTTAAATGGACGACTATGGGTATGTCAAATACTCGAACGAGCATATTGTGTTTGACAGAACGTTTTCAGGCGTGTCGTGCGCTGTCGCGATACAGCTGGCACTTTTTGTTTTGCCCGGCCTTCGAGGTACGCATGTTCAAAAGGCATCGAGAATGGTGGACTAACAGCTCTAATAGGTCCTATTGGGCTGCTCCAGATTGGGTTGGCATTGGGAGCATGTGCTGCCTTGGCGTACATGTTCGTCCAGTTTCTCATTCTCCCACGACTATCTAATCTCTCGAACCCCTAGTGTCACAAACGATCGTCGCCATGATGGCGAACTCACAAGAGGACAGGGCCGGGACGAATTGAAGATGATCGGAATGTTTTTCCTCCTCTGGCTCAGTATGTTGATTGCCGTACCTCCTATCGCTCAAGACTAACCCGCATTTACTTTAGCCTTCTCAATCGCGTTCAGGATGCTCGGCATTGGAGCACCACCTCCTACCTCGGCACACTCTGCCGTGGCCACCCGAGGCGCGCACCACCGTGAGCGTGACCGCGATCGCGACACCGATTTCAACGCTTTCCCTAGGCGTTGCCGTGGGTCGTACTGCGTTTACGAAGAATGGTACTACTGAATGATATCACGAGCTGGGTTGGACAGTCACGTACATGAGATGCCAGAACATTTTTGTTTTAATTTGGTTAATATTATAATGCATGGTGACTGCTGTGTTTGCTTGGCTCGCGTCGGAAGTCTCGGTTAGGCCGTTTGGGCAGTGGGAATGAGGTCCGGCACGCCGGGGACGGGTCATCACGTGAGAATTAGGCTGAGGCATGTCCTCGGTGCTATCGCAGCCAAATTCCTAACTTTGTAAAGCGAACGTCCACCACCACCCTTTCTCGCCTCTGCGCTCCACTGCTGCGCCCATTGTCCCTGTGGGTACCGTTATCGATCCAGCAACTCAGACGCTGATTTAACCGCTTTGCTGAAGATCACTAACTGAGACTCGGTCTCTTCCTTGTTCACCGCTTCTACCCATCCAAGCTACAAGATGATAAGTGCAACCCGACCTTCTCGATTGCCACCCAGCTAACGCTATCCGGCTTTTCGTCTACCCACACCTCTCCCAAGCGTCGCATCGAGACAGACGTAATGAAGATGCACGTCTTTCATATAACCTTCCCCGCCTTTGTACTAACGACATCTTCAGGCTGATGTCAGACTACGAGGTGAACCTCGTCAACGACAGCATGCAGGAATTCTACGTCATGTTCAACGGTCCTGAAGAAAGTAGGTGCTGTCTCGACCTCGTGTGGCTCAGCTGACTTGCTGTTGCTAGCCGCCTTTGCCGGAGGCGTCTGGAAGATTCACGTCGAGTTGCCTGACCAGTACCCATACAAGAGTCCCAGCATCGGATTCATGAACAAGATCTTTCACCCCAACATTGATGAATTGTGAGTGACCTCGACATGGTGAGAATTTTGTGATTTACCGTATCCAGGAGTGGCTCGGTCTGCCTAGATGTCATTAATCAGACATGGTCCCCTATGTTCGGTAAGCATTTGGCGACACTTGTCTAGGGTTGGGCTGACGGTTCGAATCAGACATGATTAATATCTTCGAGTCTTTCCTTCCCCAATTGCTCCGATATCCTAACCCTAGCGACCCGCTGAATGGTGAAGCCGCAGCATTACTCATGAGGGAACCCAAGAGCTACGAGGCCAAGGTCCGAGGTACGCGGCCACTCTTGCTCTTTGTGTTCATGGGCCAACATTCCATCATAGATTATGTCAAGCGGTACGCGTCTAAAGAGGCTGCAGCAGCCGCTGCCGAAGAGGAAGAAGAAGAGGACGACGAAGACGCCGAGATGAGCAGTGTTGGCAGCATAAGCGAGGATGAGGCGCCTGGCGAGATTGAAGTCTAATCTTGCTTTACGTCGTGATTATACCCGTCCCCTGCATATCATCCGCATCGTTTTCTGACATGGCATATCTCCCCTCACTCATTTCACTGGTCTCTTTGCGAGCTTGACCGCCGTCCCCTGGGCGCCGCGAAGTTGTATACATTCTCGGCAGTATGTATTCTTGTCTGTAAATATGTTTGAACAAAGTCCAACACATTCAAAGGGCATTTGAACCCAGCACACGACTCGAGTTACTATGGCAATTCTAATGCCGCCATTTTTGCTTGCAGCTCAACAGCAATCTATAGGTGCGTCAGTCTATCGTGCTCGGTGAAAAAAATCAACAGACATGCCTTGGATAGCCCATCGAGCTCAACTACCAGGGCATCCAACCCGCTTTCTGCTTTCTTGTTCTCGGACAAGAGCTTCTCCTTTTCGGCGATCATCTGCTTTTTCTGAGCATCCAACCTAAGAGGGGTTAAGTTTCTTTGATCCAGGCAAAAAATGCAAACACACCTCATCCGCTCCGAAAGCTCGAGGTTCAGTCTCCTGAGCAGTAATTGATGCTCGTCTTTTAATACTTCCTCGGTACGCGCCTCCTCAGGAGCTATCCTCAAAAACTCTTCCAAAAGTTGCAAAGGAACGTCTTGGTATATAGAACTGTCTATTCTCGGTAACTATATACAAGTTGCCGAATAATTGAAAACTCACTTGAACTGCCTACACTTTTCAATCTCACGCTCTAAATGACGGCGTTCGTAAAGCAAATTCTGCAAGCCCAACTGCGCCTGGTCCTTTGAAAGCCGGATCTCGGACGAGTGTTGCTTGGCATCTCTCACTATCGTTGTCAGTTGCCTCGAGTGATCTCGTAGCTGGGCGGTGATCGAGCCGGCCGAAGAACGAACGACATCGTGGGGTAAGGATGATGTAGGCGACACTAGAGAATCAAGTTCTTCGAGAAGGGTGTCGACGACAGAGACCAGCTGCGCCGGCGAGGGACTTGCGACAATAGAGGCGCCGACCATCAGAGGCGGATGTGGCAAGTTGGAAAGCCTGTTTAGCTCGCCACTGCCCCGATGAGTCACGTGATCGTAGCGTAAACAATCTCCTTTATGGTCTCGATTGTGATAAGGCCGATGAGGGAACTATCGCGGGGATGCCACCCCACATGATGAGCAATTAATCGTCACATCGCGAGCGGCGTGGGAGACTAGACGAAGTATGGAGAGTCTTTTGTCTAGCAAATGGACCGAGGGTTGCCACTCGGACATCGTGCTTTTGTATTTGAGCGAGAAGAAGGCGCATATACAGAGATACAGTCATCCAAGTTCGCACGGGCGACTCAAGAGAGTCGCAGGCTCGGGACTAAGTTGGCGGATTCGGATGAACTGAGATCGACCCCGGGCCGGACGCGTGCGCAAGCATCCAGCGTGGGAAGTATCCAGGATCTGACATTCAACGTCGACGACATACGGACCCCCAAGTGCCAGATCTTCTCAGGTGAGCATGCTCCGCCCCTCGCCATCCTCTGCGCGTTGGGTCTTCGCCGGGGTATTGATTGGTCTTCTTGCGGCTACCCTGGGCTCACGCTACGATAAATTCCTCAGACCTGTACATACGCCCGACATGTCGCACGGCACCATACCATCCATGGAGGCGTCGCACCAGGAACTCAAGAATAATACTATTATCATCGGTACGTCCATCTGGGTTCTAATCGCCGCCCACACTCACTCGACTACAGTCCTCGGGGCGTCGGGCGATCTCGCCAAGAAAAAGGCGAGTTTTGAACACCGAAAGTGGCGGGGCGGTGTGTTGACTGCGTGCGCTAGACCTTTCCGGCGTTGTTCGGACTCTACAAGATCGGCTATCTCCCAGAGGGCGTGCACATTGTCGGATATGCGCGAACCAAGATGACGCCCGAAGAGTTCCACAAGCGTGGCGTGTCGTACATCAAAGGCGCCGATGATCCAGAGGTCGCGAAAAAGCTGGAAGAGTTCAAAAACGTTATGAGCTACGTTTCTGGCGCATACGACGGCGATGATGGCTATAGCGCGCTCCGGAGCGCGCTGGAAGAGATCGAGTCCAAGTACGAGACCAAGGAGATCAACCGGCTATTCTACATGGCTCTCCCCCCGTCGGTATTCATCCCGGTCGCTCAGGGACTCCGTCGCAACTGCTACACGCCCAATGGTACGAACCGTATCATTGTCGAAAAGCCGTTTGGAAAGGACCTCGAGTCGTGCCGAGAGATGATGTCTGCTCTGAAGAAAGAGTGGACAGAGGACGAGACGTTCCGTATCGACCACTATCTTGGCAAGGAGATGGTCAAGAACATTCTCGTACTTCGCTTTGCCAACATCGTCTTTAGCTCGGGATGGAGCAACCAGTCGATCAAGAACGTACAGATTACGTTCAAGGAGCCGTTTGGAACTGAAGGACGGGGTGGCTATTTCGATGAATTTGGGATCATCCGCGACATTCAGCAAAATCGTAAGTTTTGGTGCGGGTTAGTTTGCGGCTACTCATGGCGTGGCTAGACCTTTTGCAGGTGCTGTCCATTTTGACGATGGAGCGGCCCGTGTCGTTCTCGGCGGAAGATATCCGCGATGAAAAGGTAGATCAGAAATTAGTGGCAATACGATCGCCTAACATGGATCGAACAGGTTAAAGTTTTACGTGCGATCCCACCCA
Source organism: Ceratobasidium sp. UAMH 11750 (assembly GCA_019677335.1). Classification (NCBI taxonomy): domain Eukaryota; kingdom Fungi; phylum Basidiomycota; class Agaricomycetes; order Cantharellales; family Ceratobasidiaceae; genus Ceratobasidium; species Ceratobasidium sp. UAMH 11750. The sequence continues at coordinate 5,478 of WSLM01000024.1, read as the reverse complement.
TTGCCAGGGAAGATGTCCTCCTCGGTCAATATGTTGCCGCCAACGGCAAGCCCGGCTATCTTGACGACGACACGGTCCCCAAAAACTCTGTGTGCCCGACGTTTGCTGCACTCACGCTCTGGATCAATAACCCGCGCTGGGAAGGTGTACCGTTTATCCTCAAGGCAGGGAAAGGTTCGGGTGTTAATCTTGTCTTTGACCAAAACTGACTGTGGATTAGCATTGAACGAGGCTAAAGTGGAGATTAGGATTCAGTATCGGGATGTCACGCAGGGTATCTTCAAAGACATTTCGCGCAACGAGCTAGTGCTTCGAATCCAGCCCTCGGAGGCGGTCTATGTCAAGATCAACGCTAAGACGCCCGGTCTTTACACACGCGCGCTCCCCACGGAGATGGACTTGACGTACAAGCGGCGGTTTACGGACACCAAGATACCCGAAGCGTACGAGGCGCTGATCTTGGATGCGTTGAAGGGTGACCATTCGAATTTCGTGCGTGATGATGAGCTGGACGTGGCGTGGAAGGTGAGCATGCATTTTGACTTGTTCTGCTTGGCTGATGCCTGTCAAGATCTTTACACCCATTCTGCACTGGATCGAGGGCCGCCAAGGACCTGCACCCCGGCCGCAGCCGTATCCATACGGCTCGCGAGGGCCAAAGGAGCTGGACAACTTTATCGGCAAGTACGGATACAAGCGGGCGGACGCTGGCTAGTGAGTATCTACGGTTTCAGCCCTCGGCTCGAACTGAATGCGATTTCTCCGGTAGTTCCTGGCCGATGACCACGCTCTCGAACCTGTAGGGGCATTCAAATGAAATCGGTTGCTTTTGATGTACTAGTCCAAGAATAAATGAAAGTGGAACTCGGTGCAGCGCACGCCTATAGAGTGGAGCCACGCGCATTGATAGAGGTGATTGCCTAGAGTGGCGCAGATTAGATTAGGTTCGAGACCGCGTATGACATCATATCACGTGGGGGAACGGAGGCTAGTGTGCCACGCAAAACGTGTATATTAGGTGGGCCCTGTGTGTGCGGGAGCGACGACGGAGGCCCGGAGGTCGGTGGCTGCGGCGGACAATGTGGCGATTTACGTTTCGATTTTCAGCTTGATCGCATGACGCGCGGTGTTGGAGAGATCGGTTCACACCACGATGAGGGGATCAGGCGCCAGAAAGTTCGACTCGCCCTTCATCTCCCGGCCAGCACTCTGCCTGCGACGCTGGCGGCCCCCGCTCTCCACTGCGCACCACCGCTGACGACACCTGCGTCTGCGGCCACCCCACGCGACCGTCGCAATGCCTGCTCCACCTGCACCCCCCACTCCACCTCGAGTTTTGCCTCCCAGTCGCCCCCCCAGTCCAGCACCCGCGCCCGCCGCATGGACCGCATCCGATTCCGGCTCGTCGAAACAGAGCGGCGACCTGGGCTGCAGCACTCGATCGGCGCACTCGCCCTCAGAGGCCTCTCCAACTGCGCTGGATCGGGGATCGGTGCCAACCCCTGGCGCATCCGTACATATCCCCCCCGCTGCTGCCCAGTCCTCGCAGCTATCCGCCATGCCCTCGTCACACTCGGACCCCCCGCGCCAGCCTGCACATGCGCCACCCCGGCCATCCGCGCTCCTCCCGCTCCTCCGCTGCGCCTACTGCCGCCTCTTGCTCCATGCTCCAACGACCCTCAACTGTGGGCATACGGTGTGCTCAAAGCACATGACGCCCGACGGGCACCCGTCGTTGCGCGATACTGCTCACTCTGCTCGCCCCCTCGCCCCTACTCCAGCTCCATCCCATTCTCCGGTTTCTTCCGCCCCACTTAATCCCTCCCACCACCCGCGCCTTCTTCCATGTCCTGTCCAAGGCTGCCAACCCCGCCAACCCGCGCGCGTACACATTCTAGAACGTCCTAATAACTTGGATTCTCGTACCGGTGTGACGTTTGCACCGGCAAACGACGACTCGTCCGCGAATGCGTCTGCTCCACGACATCTTCGTGGCCCCGTCGTTCGCTTGGATGTTACAATCTCAAAATTGCTAGAACTTGTCACCAACGCCGCTCGCGCTCAGTCTAGTTCTGCCGCCGGCCCCCGCTCCCGGCGCCACAGTTTGAGTGACTCTGATCCAGACGCCAACTCGGACGACGACGAGGGTCAAACCGGTACTCGAACTCGATATCCCCGCCTTCCTCGATCTTCGGCTCCCGATCGCAACCCAAGCCACAGCCCGTCGGAGGCTTCCAATCCGGACAGAGCACCGTCAGAGTCCCCGCCCCGCCCCTCCAAGCGTCAACGTACCACCGTGCCAGTGCAGACCGCTTCGGGGCTGCCGGATCGTACACCTACGGCCCCGGCATTCGAAAAAGAGCTGCTGAGCGAGTTGACATGCGAAATATGTTACATGCTGCTTTACAATCCAATTACAACTCCGTGCCAGCACGTAAGCAGCACCATCCTCTTCATCGTGTATTGGGCTGATCACCTTTCTAGACGTTTTGTAATGTGTGCCTAGAGCGCTCAATGGATCACAGTTCCCAATGTCCACTGTGTCGGCTCGACCTTCCACCAAATGCGTATTTTTATCAGCATGCCCGTAACGAGGTCGTGGTGCAAATTAGTGTGTCTCTATCATCTTTTGTTTTGACCATTCCGCTGATTACTCTCCAGTCGCCAAAGCATTCCCCGAACTGTTGCAGGAACGTGTGGCTATTGCTGAAAACGACGGCAGAGACTCTCGTCTCGATACTGCCATATTCGTTTGTCAACTGTCGTACCCTGGTATGCCGACTCTTTTACATTTCTTTGAGCCTCGGTAAGCTCCACGAGCTGGGTTTAAACTTATGCTCACGCCGTATGTAGGTATCGCCTCATGCTGCGTCGGTGCCTGGCTTCCCCGACTCCCCGCTTTGGTATGGTCATGCCCCGACAATCTGCAAATAGCACCGAGGGCAACGATTACGGGACGATGCTAGAGATCAAAAGTGTTCAGATGCTTTCGGATGGGCGCTCGATGGTCGAGACGTTTGGAACATTTCGGTTTCGAATACTCGAACGTGGCACGCTAGACGGATATCTAGTTGGAAGGATAGAGAGGTATGCATCGCCTGTTCTGACAAGGCCAAGACTCAATGGTTCGCAGGATCGACGATTATCCCCCCGAGGTCGAAGCGGAGATCGAACGAAACGCGATGATGAATCCCACAGAGTCCGATCTTCCTCTGCGCGCCATCGAGCGTTCCAATCAAGAGCTCGTCGATGTCTGCCGGCAATTCATTGACCAGCTACGCAATGGCACTGCTCCTTGGGTTGTCCAACGTTTGAACAATACCTATGGCCCGATGCCGCGTGACATCTCGAGTTTCAGCTTTTGGGTTGCATTGGTATGTCGTTGTCTTTTCTACCCATCACCGTTGCTCATTCGGGCCCAGGTGTTGCCCATCGACGAGCATGAAAAAGCCAAGTTGCTACCCGTTCGCTCCGCGCGCCTACGTCTGCGACTCGTTGTTCACTGGATAGAGCAGCTAAACAATAACTGGTGGTTTTCATCAGGGTGCGTTGTCGGTTGATTCGAGTACTGGTGGGTCGTCGCGAGTCTGCTCTCTCTTGTCAGCTAATGGGGTCTTTGGACATTGTAGGACGTGGATTTGGCTTCAGCTTTTTCGGCGATGATAACTTAACTTGTTTTGATTGAAAGATCATTTTGGGGATATATGTATAATCTATTGGTCCTGTTTGTGCGGTGTCGCTTTTTCTGTCTTTCATTTGGTTCGGAGTTGGGCTCTTTTCTTTCCCTTCGTTGCGGCCATCGACTTTCCTTCTCCGTCACCCACGCTCTGTACCATCGCATACTTCGTAACTATATGCAGCAATGATTACCTTGCTCTCTTTCGTCGAAGGCTGTTAGCATTATCCTCTCAAATAATTTGGCACCCCTATCGGCAACCCATTCCGATACCCCAGTCTACGTATTCAGGAGGAATTTCATGAACACACTACCCCGGGATCGCTGTCCCCCTCTCCACCACGCACGAGGTTTCAACGTGGTGATAGCAGTCTGCGGACACTTTTCTTCGCCTTGCAACTATTCTCACGCATCCTTTGTGCATTTCCTTGCTCTAGTGTGCCTTGGGGCCGGCTTGCGGGGCGGTGGAGAGGCAATCCAATCAAGCAGATGCGAAAAGGGTATTGGCCAAGCTATAGATGTTGGTAAATTAACTGTTTTGGCGCTCGTGGGCCGGGTTGTGGGCCGGATGGGACGGTAACCCAGGGTAATTAACCTAGAGGGATACCTCGTGCATATAGCCTGCCAAACCATTACGATAATTGCTGAGCGTGGAACCTGCGCATACATACCACCCATTATCGACCTTCTCACCCATGTTTATGGTTCTCGCCCGATACGCGGTCGTAGCACTACACGCTCAATTCCGAAGCCCAACTGCCCCACTGAGTGGATACTGTTATCAGCTGTCGGGTAATACACAAATGGTAGATGATTTACCTATCCAGTTTTTATCCATTGCATCTATTTCGTTAGTTCTTGATGGTGCTCGTATAGGGCTAGAGTGGCGTGAGATAGTTAAAAGGTGTTGCAAGACCCCCCGGATCGGTTGTCACTCGATGCGCACATATACAAAACAACCGCAAGCGGTGCGCCCCCAATGCCCGCTCGATTGGCCTTGAACCTCGGTCCGTCTCACAATTATTTCGCTCGGCCGTGTAGCATACATGCTGGTGTTGGCTCTTTGAATTTGCACGATGCCCTGGATTTTGTGCTAATAAATCAGTGAATGCGGGGAAGTTCAAGGGATCAAAGAGCATTGAGATCCTGAATCAGTTGATGTTAGCGCGCGCCACCACGACTCCCAACCACGAGCCCGTATGCGAATAAACATCTTGGCGCACCTTGTTTTTGCGAAGGTGCTTGGCAGAAGCTATCCATGTGTTGTGGCGGCGGGCCAGTGGCGGAATTCGATCCGATAGGCTACCGCGGGTGTGTGTTGGGTGGCTGCATATACCAATTGGACAGGGGAGCTCGCATGGCTTCTGCGATGTGTCGTGGTGGGGTTAGTTCGGTACTTCAAAGACTAGACAAGCGAACAAGGTCGTAGTTACCACGCAGTGAATTATGGACACGAGATGGTGCCATCTCAAGCCAAGGAGTGAATGCCTGCGTATTCGCGATTGCTCCCGAACGCTGATTATACACAATTTTATGGGTTTAGATGTATCTTGACTAGGAATAGAGACTCACCGATGCATCAGCTAGATAAACTGAAACACATGTTGGCTCGGTTGTCAAGTACTAGGACTGTGTTATTGTTCTCGCAGAACCTCGCACCATACTATCCCTAGTTACAGCTAGTTGCATAAGGATAGACGCACCTGGGTTTTGTTCGCACATTCGGATCAGCCCGGTAAGCCCGGGATGTTGGGGCTCGGACCCAGGTAACACCCGCATATAAGTGGGTTAGCTCGTCGGCA
>WSLM01000023.1:0-50172 GCA_019677335.1 Ceratobasidium sp. UAMH 11750 | reverse complement strand
CGTTATACGGCGACGACCGGGGTTTAACGGCGGAGGGCTGCGACGAGTGGCGGTAGGGGTCGTGACCGGCGGTGAGTGGTTACCGCCATAGGGTTCGTTTTCCTGACGGTAGCTGCGCATCCATGGGCTGTTTCAGCGACGATGGTTCGAATATGATACAGAGGGACTCGAGATGTTCGTGACCACTCTCCGATGCTATTGCCATAACCCAAGACGGTAAATCTATCGATGAAGCCGGGGTAGACCCCTTTGCCAGTCGATCGCGGCGACATTCAAGTGTTTGACGGTTATATCTTGAAGTGAGACTTCTTGCAAGAGTTCAGCAACCTCGCGGGCATTCTCTTCAAAACTACCAAATCCTAGGAACGCTGAAGTGTTGAGAGAGACGCGCGTGGGGGAGAGGCCGGCTGGATGGAAAGGGGTTTTCGGTTGGTTTACTGTGAGAGGGGATTCGCGAATGTCGGACAAATGTTCGATCGGGCGCCCTCGACATAGCGACATGAAGGACCAGAGGAAGAAAGACTGAATCCTAGCGAGGTGCGGAAGGAACGACGGGTTCAACGCTAGTCGACTTATTTCGGACGTGAACAGATACTCGTATTCCAAGTCTAGGAACGGAGCTGTACCGGGAGCCTGTTCTTTAGTCCGAAATTCGCGAAGTGAACTGGTCATTTGCAGTACGTGACCAAGATACTCGGCAGGTTTGAGTTGACCGCATATATTGTCCCAGCTGGCCTCCCAGAGCACGCTGCGTTTAATCGTAAGCCTCCAAGTTTCTTCCAGGTTGCGGGCAGCTTTTGGACTCTGGAAGAGTTTGACCAGCTGGGGAGCAGAGCGTATGTAGATGTCTCGGTATAACATCTTCCCAAACGTCTGGTAAAACCAGCAATTCAAGTTTACGATCGTTGCACGAGCTTCAGGCGACGAGAAATCGACTATCATGTTCAGGATTTCAGGCGGCAATCGAGACATAGACGTCTTAGGGTGAGGAGTAGGCTGGCCTCGGGAGCAGCCTGCGTTCGGCCTAAGTGACGTTTTAGGAGGACCCATAAGTATGAGTGCGTGGTGACAGTGGTAGTTGCAGCCAGTACCGAGTACACCGAGTGTGGTTAGCTGTGGCCATGGAATGAGGGTATATATATCCAATCAAGCAGATGTGACTGCTTGTTTTGATACGGTCTGCTTGGGCCCGCAGGTCAAAGCCCCCGTCAACTGCTTGAACGGGCCTGGTGGCGCCTTTTGTTCCCGCCACCGGTCCAATACTTGGCGCCTGTTCTCTGTTTTCTGAGTTCTCCCCCCTCGCTTGCTGCCCTCGGGCCCACATTGTTGCTTCCTGGTCTTGTCTTCCCGGTCCTCCTTATATATGCGTGGTTAGACCTTGTGTCCTGGTAGCGCTCTTTAAACAACCAACTCGGGCCTACGTCAATACCTTGAGGAAAGATTCTGCGCCTTGGGTCGGAGAGCGCATGACAAAAGACAGTGAGCTACGTGTTCGAGCTCTGGGATAATCCGACCATGTTCCAACTGTGAAAGTGGAACCAGCTTTATACAAAGCGAGTGCTTTACATCGTTTATTGTCCTTTTCGGCTACCACTCGTTTGCCGTCCGCCGGAGTGCTCTTGCGCAACAGGTGCCTAGGAACTGCCGAGCGTGATACTTATATGGTCGAGCAGCAATACACGCGCGCGCTCTTTGTATATGGCTTAGATATGTGCAATAAATAGAACAGTAGTAAAATGAAGCCAGACCGAGTTTCCAACCGAAGTATGCGCATATATGCCGCATATGTGCTGGCCGTTTATTCAACATGCATATACTCGCGATTTTCAACCAGAGTGTTCGAGTTGGACGTGATAAAATATAAGCTAGCGGGCTACACGGCGCATAAACGACTACACAATGTCCACGTTGGGAAACAATGAGCTCTAAACAACAAAGAGACATCCTAGCTAAAACATCATAACAAATACATTCATAGTGCTTCACCCGCCGGGCCAAGATACCACCACAGCGAGTACGGACCTCGCTTTACCCTTGAACGGAACTCGAAGTCATCTCCAACAAGCCCGTTCGAAGCTCTTCGATGGATGGGACCAGCGCCTCGTCCCATCGTGCGAGCATATAGTCCCGTAACTGACCAACTCCTTCGAGATCTCCTTTCCTCGCCTTTACTGCATCGCAGGGCTGCAACGTTTCGAGGCACCAACTGAGCACGTCTGGGTCAGAATGGCGGGGACGAGGCGTCCAATCGGGTACCCTGGATGGTGATTCAGACTGTTCTTCTAAATGCCTTCGCCATTCAACATCCGTGGACCCCAGAATAGCGTAGGTGAGATTAGGCATTCGATCTACAGCCTGGTTCAAGGTTTGTAGCTGAACATCCATGGGCTTTCTCGGGCACGGTGTGTCGAAAATGATGCAGAGAGACTCGAGATCTTCGTGGCCGTTCTTTGAAGTCATCGCCTTGACCCAAGCTGGTAAATCCACCAGTGGTGTGATGGAGCTCACAACCAATTCGACCACGACGACTCTCAGGTGTTTGACGGTTATGCCTTGAAGTGAAACATCCCGAAAGGTTGTTGCAACCTCGTGGGCACACTTAAAACCCCCCAAAATCCGGGACACTGTGATGTTGACGGAGACGCGCGTGGGGGAGACGCCGGCTGGATGGAAACGGGTTGCCGGTCGGTTTACTGTGAGAGCGGATTCTTGATTCATGTCCGACAAGTATTCGATTGGGCGCCCTCGAAATAGCGGCATGCAGGACCAAATCATGGGAGACTGAATCCTAGCGAGGTGCGGAAGGAACGACGGATCCGACGCTCGTCGATTTATTTCGGACGTGAACAGACGCTCGGGTCCCAAGTCTGAGAGCGGAATTCTACTGGGAGAACGTTCTTCAATCCGAAATTCGTGAAGTGAACTGGTCATTTGTAGTAGGCGACCAAGAACATCAGCGGGTCCATCGAGCCAACCGTGTGTGCTACGGTGCCAGCCAGTTTCCCAGAGTATGAGGCGGTTAATCGTAAGCTTCCGAGTTTCTGCCAGATTGAGAGCAGCTTTCGGGCACAGGAATAGCTGGAACAGCTGGATGGCGCGGTGTATGTGGATATCCTGGTATAGCGTCTTTCCAAATCCGTTGTAAAACCAGCTGTTCAACTGTGCTATATTTGCGCGAGCTCCAGGCGACGAGAAACCGATTATCATAGTCCAGACTTCCGGCGGCAATTGAGACATAGACATCTTGGGGTGGGGGGTAGGCTGGCCGCCTCGGGAGCGGCTTGGGTTCGGCGTAAGTGACGTTTCAGGAGAGCTCATAGGCGCGGGTACGTAGTGACGATGATGGTAGTAGACGGTAGCGAGTACACTAGTATGCTCAGCTGTAGCCACGGAGCGAGGGTATATATACCCAATCGAGCGCGTGTGACTGCTTGTTTTGACACAGTCTGCTTGGGCCCGCAGGTCAAAGTCACGGTCGACTGCTCGAAATGGGCCTAGCCGCGCTTTTTGTTCGCGCCACTTGGTCAACACGCGCCTCTTCTCTCGTTTACCCCGCTTGGACCCGCATTGCTGCTTTCTTGTCTTGTCTTGCCTTCGTGAACCTCTTTATATATGCGCGGTTGGACCTTGTATCCTTGTAGCACTCTACAGTGAACGACTGCCGCGCGGGGGTGCACCAGAATTCAGGCCAATCTCGGCATGTTGATGAGAAAACGGATTTGCGTGTTGGGCAAGAGAGCGCGACAAGGATAGCGGGCTACGTGCTCAAACTTCTGTCCAGGATAACGTGCCTACACTCGAACTACGAAACTGAAAATACCGCCCGAAAGTGTGGCGTTACCTATAGCTAACAACGGGCATCACAACCGGGTTTCAAGGCGCGAGACTGTACATAATTCATACTAATACACTAAACAGCACCCACGTCTCGCATGGAGCACATCAAGTCGGCAACATCGTCTCACTTGCGTTTTCGCCAGTTCTACTCTCAATCGCCGTTCGTCGCCTCGAGGACGGTCGACGATCTGTTTTCGAGGGGAATGATGGAACGGATGCATAAAGTTTAGTTATACGCGGTGGCCAAAGGTTCGGGAACTCGCGTCAAGGTATTTTCATTGAACACTTGGTATACCTTTCTGTTTTCAATCAGCCCTGCGGATATCACCGGTAAGCATTCGCCCAGGAAATTACACGATCAAAAGGCACCACAAAAAGCAAGCGACAAACCAAATAGCTAACATGGCTGGCGATACCACGTTGATTTGAACTTTAGACGGCGGATTATCCACTCGCACGCGCTGAATTGGGTTCTTTGCGTTCTACTGGGTTCACAAACTACTCGTAAGTGACCGAGGAAAGGTGATACGTCGCTGACTCTAAACGCAGCGGTACTCTGCCTGATTCACAGAACTCCAAAATTGGGAACTGTCCGTTGCAACTAGCAAAAACTGACCACCGCAGGGCTCGAACCTGCAATCTCCTGATCAATACGTATCGTAGTCAGACGCGATACCATTTCGCCAGGCGGCCTTATCAACTTATCCACGGCTGTCAATCCGACAGTCAAAGATTAGATTTGATGGATTTACAAGAACATCTGCATAGCCACCGTGATTCCTTACCATCCAACCATGCTTTCAAAAGCGGAAGCATCATATATACGCACCTCACTTCTTGGAACTTCATCCGATTCTAGTCAACTGAGAGGGGATGGCCGGGCAACGTTGGCCTACCGACCCATCAACCTTGAACTTGGGGTAACACCTACCACCAATGGCAGCGCTCGCGCACGTGTTGGAGAAACAGAGGTTTGGACGGGAGTTAAACTCGAAGTTGAAAAGAACGGAACAAGATATGCGGGGGCATATGGTAAAGACGGAGGGCGGATTGAGGTCGCTGTGACCTGGTGCGTGTTTTCCATGTCTCTAGTTGGCTTGTTAGCAAACTGAGAGTCCGGTACCTTTTGAAGTACGCCCGGGTCTCACCCGCGCCTTTCTGGTCAAGCAATCGACGACCTTTCGATTGAGCTCTCCAACCAATGTACAGCTGCTCTCGTTCCATTCATCACCCCTAACGCTCAGTTCACGATCGTCCCGGGGCACAAGTCTTGGCTTGTGCACATCGATTCTCTGGTTATATCGGACGATGGAAACCTAGCCGATGTAATCTGGATGTCTATACGGGGTGCCCTCTGGGACCTTCGCATCCCACGGTGAGTAAATGGGGTGTTAGCGGTTAGCCAAACAACCTGACTCCGTTGCTTCAGCACCAATCCGGTGTCGTTTCGTGCTCGTGACTCGGATCGCACCCACAAAGGGGATGCGTTCGCAAGCGCGGTCAAGACAAGGCATCAAACCGGTACGTCTAGGTTTGGCATTTCGTTCTCAACGCTCACCCACAACGTCTAGCTGGCGGGAAGACGGGCGCAGGCGACTTTGAATTGCCAGATTACTGGGACGATGGCGAGCCACTTGCCGAGAGAGAAAGTTTGCCTATTTGTGTTACTTGTAATATGGTAAAGTAACACGTCTTTGTCTGTCGTGCTTCCTAAAAATATCCTTGGTAGCTTCCGCCGATACACTTTCTCGACGCAACCACATCAGAAGAACTCAGCGTTCCGAGCCGCATCTCGCTCGTTTTCTCGTGCCCAGATCCGAAAATCGGGTCTTCGCAAACGCCTTTACTACTAAGCTCCTGGCTAAACTCACCTGTGGACTTTAATCCTGCATTCCTGACGTCGTTAATAAAGGCAAGTGAGATTGCCGACTCCTCGCGTAAGAACCTACCTAAGCTTTAGCTTAATCCAGGACTGTGAGCTTCGTGCAGCGGAGCTAGCCCGGGCACTGGACAAGCGTATGTTAGCAGGTGACACAATATAGTAACAAATGAATCCTCTCTGCACGGTCATGAGTGCACGCGCTATATCGGCTAGGACTGCGAGGTTTGTCGGTGACATATTTAGCACGTGCCCTCATGTCTATTCCCGGTATTCAGCCGCCGTACTCGAGCACCGAGATTTCCTCATTGCGAAATTCTTCGGTGAAACTAAGGTTCGGATTGACTGGAGTAGAACCGGTATATAGCCTAGAAACCAGAGTATTGCCGCGAGAGTGAACGTTGGTGTGGTATAAAAAGAACTGTTGGGCTCGTGTCGCTTGGCACCCTCGATTGCTCACTGACAATATGCTTGGAAAGATTATTCTAGCTGTTAGTTTCCTTGTTTCTAGTGCCCTCGCTCAATCGCCTCTGTACGGCCAGGTGCGTATGCCACCTTACTTGGTTCATGAGACACGCTGAATGTTGTCATGTGTCTATAGTGCGGTGGAATCGGATGGAGTGGTGCGACTACCTGCGTTTCTGGCTCAGTTTGCACCAAAATAAATGGTAACTAGCATATTCCCTGTTGTGCCCGCAGCGCTGACAGGATAGACATATAGATTACTACTATCAGTGCCTTCCAGGAACGGCCCCGACCACCACCACACCCCCTCGCACTTCGACCACATCCAAGCCCATCTCAGGTGTGACCAGTACCAGGCCTAGTACTACGATTACAGGTGGCGGAACTGTTGGACCTACTCTCTTGCCAGTAAGTTAATCATACCAGAAGCGTATATTTCAGAAGTGCTAACAACCAACTCTATCAGAATTACCTCTGGATTCGTGCCGTCGCTGCTCCAAACTTCCACAAGTATTTGCAGTCTTACAAGCCAGGTACTGCGACCGACGCCGTTTTGGCTGATGCATCCACTGCTGGTTCGTGTTTCCGCGTACCGCCTTTGTATGAGGCTTAAGCGAGCCTTACGGTAATGTAGGTCAGTTTGCCGTGACGAACGGCAAGCTCACGCAGATCACGCCGAGTGGGGCACTCCTGTATGCCTGGGTCGAACCTCGCAAGGACAGCACCGTCATGAAACTCAAGGTTTCGTGGCAAACTAGCAGTGCTACAAACGGAACCTTTGTATTCAGCGGTGATGCATTGACCTGGTGCGTGCACCAATTGCACTTCCGACTATATGCGCGTACTGAAAACCATATAATCGACAGGACTGTTGATGGGATCACCCGGCCAAACAATGCAGCATGGCTAGCCTGCACGGACTCTGTAGAAGGACAGGTTCTTTATGCTAACCTTGGTAAGAGGATCAACAGTGCGATACTCGTTCATTGTGTTCTGACCATCCCGGCCTCAGGTCCGTACGCGTACAACACACCAGCGGGATGTGCTGACCAAACGATCCACTTTTATAACGCTGCCACTGCGGACGTTTGAGGTATATATGTATGGCTGGAATATAAGTAAGAACTAAAAATTACACCTGCTTGGCCCGCGAATAAGTGAGAATAAGACAATAAGCGTTTGAAGTTAAATAGGAGGGTTAAAGCTCGGGAGAGAGACTAGAAGCTCGCGGTCCTTTACCCCATGAAGGATTAGTATGACGCTGGCCACCCTTGGAGCTTCGCCTAGTACGTTTGTGACCAGAGATAGAGGACCGGTCTTCGGAGGCTCTGGTATCGTTGCTTGGGCTAGGAGTGTCTATGATATTCACTTCCTGGTCCTGGTCCGGGAGTGGATGTAACTCGTGATTATGCGGTGAGGATAGTCCTATGTCGGTGGGCAAAAGTGGTAGCGTTCCGCTTCTAAGGGGCCCTCGTGCTGGGGTAGGGGTAGCTGGTTCTTTCGTAGGTGTCTTGGTGCTCGGGGGATCGATTTCGATTACAGATAGCTCTCCGCCCGCATTCGGTAACGGGGAAGCGCGACGCACGTCGGACGTAGGTTCCTCAGTTATGGACGGCCCATCTTGCCCTTTTGACTTGGACTGCCGCCATTCCTCCGAGAGTTTATTAACTTGGTCCCTGAAGGCTTCCCGTTTTTCGACTACTTTTCCTGTCTGCCAGAGTTTGTCATATCGTGCGGTTTCCTCGGGCGATGCTTTGCGTTTTAGCTAGTATCATGACGAATGTCGTCACTACGGAAACCTAAGGCTATACCAAAGAGACAGAGACTTACACCGGGCAGAGTAAGAAGTTCCAGTGGGTTTGCAACAAACTCCTCAACATAATGTAGCAAATAAACGCCGCAATCACACCAATTTGGTTGTTCCGGGACCTGGGGACGATAAGAGACCCATCGAGAATCTTTAGATTGAATGACGTACGGGCAAATGCTTATCCTCGACGAGTCCGCCGCTAAGTATAGAATCTTTGGTTTCGACTAGCTTCCCATGTCTTTCTTCGGCTTCTGCTTGGAGGTATTCCCGAAGAATTCGGACTGTGCGACTGTGCTTCCCCCTGAGCGAATCGAATATCAGGATCCAGCATTTTTGCCTGTAGAAAGTGCAAGACTTAGGGTTTAGTTATGCCCCGCAAACTGAGCACAGACACAGTACTCACGCATTAGCGTTGTCTTGATTTTCACTAGCAAGATCGTCGCCCGTCATATCAAGCACAGGCGGTGTCGCTGCAGACGCGGCTGGCCCCGGACCCACGTTAGTATCGGCCTCAGGAGGAAGTATGGCCATTTCAACGTCCTCCAAAACCATGCTCTGTGATCGATCGGCAAGGTAGTTGTCGACCTCCATTTGGCCCTGCTCTAAAGGAGACCCAGCGTCTACATCCACGACCGAGTTTTGTTCGACGTTAAGCATGTCACTCTCTGGGGATGCCGGTGGTTCATCGCTTTTGGTAACACCCGAATTACTAGAGCGAGTTTTCCGAGTCGGTTGAACTGGTTGTGGAGCAGGAGCAGGTGCACGTAAAACATGCTCGGGAAAGCAAATGATAGCTAGGTACCAGTGGAGGCTAGAAACAGATTAAGATAAGTGGAAATTAACAAATAAGGCGGAAATTTTTGTACATACTGCTCGTTGATAGGGACGATGATGAATTTTTTCTTGAAAAGATCGATTTTCGACGTCCATTTCTTAACGCTGTTGTAATCACAACGCTTGCCCCGACCACCGGCATCGAGCTTTTTGAAAAAGAACGAATTGAACACATGGATTTGGTCCACAAGTCCAGGGTGATTGGCGCGTAATTCGTTAAGCCATAGCCTATATGCATTCAGTGATCAATAGAACCAAAGCTTATTTCCAGATAGTCTTACTTGAGCCCAAGCTCGATGAGCGTGTCGTTGAGAAATTCTCCTGGTTCCAAACGAAGCAATTCAGCCCGGTTAATATTCACAGCGCCGGTCCCACTCTGAGGGTACACAAGCATGCTACGTGAAATCAAATGATTAGCTTACAATGCAGCAATGGTAAGCATTCCGGCGCACATTTCATCGGGGTCTTGGAGAGGTGTTTGTACCGGGGGTGTATGCTGAGATTCGTCCTTCGGCGGAACAACTGCTGTTCGAGTTCTTGTTCTCGTGGAAGGCCTAGATACGGACATAGCAATCAGAACCGTAATAAAGGCCGCGAAGAGACAACATACCCAGACATGGTTGGAGGGACCTCTGGCGGTATGGTGTCCAGATCGTCCGTTGGGTGGGCTTTGGCCGGCTTTGGCCGAGGCCGCTTTTTGTTCGGTTGAGCGGGCGTATTGGCTCCTGCTTGTTGGAATTTGAATAACTCTATCATTGCTTTGGGTCTATGATTCGTAGGTTAGTTGAGGGAAACTTGGCGCGAAAGAAAGGGACAGACTTGATGGTGGATTTAGTAATGAAGCCGGCCAAGTGATCCACGTATTGGCGCCATTTTCTTTCGTCTATACCATCCGATGCATCAAATTTGACCATCAACCGTGGAGTAGGATCTCCGCCTGAGACTAGGTAAAGTTTAGTTACCCAGAAAAAGAGTGGGGTAGATAGTTGACTTACACCTCTGCCAGGGTGGAGAACTGGCACTCTTTTGGCCGACCGTAAAAATTAAAGCTGGGAAAAACGCTTCTTCTTCAGGAGTTGGTTCCGAGGATTCAGCGACCTACAACTAAAATATTAATAGGGCTAATACCAGAGCAACACGACAGGCTGACCTCAAATCCCTCAAAATCATGCCGCATTAGTGTGAGTAATTCACTCCTGTCCGGACCAAGAGACACCATATTGTTGGAGTTACATCGAAACTTGTGTTGGTCTCGCCCGGTCTTTCCGGCGCCATGTTTGGTGCCGCCACAATGCCACTCTTGGATATTGATTTCGAAATCGCTGGGAGGGGGTACAGAAGAATTCCCGTGCTGCTTTCGACTAGGACCTTTGGACGTTAGAGGGTTTTTCGCTTCGGCACCCCTACTAGCGATCCTGAGGCCACCACCATTGGGCTGACATGAAGTTAGGAGTCAGATTTGCGTGGAACATAAGGCGAGATCGTACCTTAGGTTTCATGTTTTTAGCAATAGAGGTCCTGGCGGTGTGTTTAGTGGCAGCAGACCTAGCGGCAGCAGCAGGCTTGGCGGCGGCAGGAGGTACGGCGTTCACGGGTCTAGTGAAACCCGGAGTTATTAGTTCTCCCTTGGTCGAAGGTCCAGGTTTGTGTCCAGTCTCGGAAGCCTTGGCTGCGGAAGAAATACTGCCACGCATTTCAGCCCAGGACGTCAACTTTGCTTGAGTTGGAGCATTCTGCTTCGCTGCGCTGCGCGAGCTCGCCTCTCGGACCTTTTCCCGAACATTGCCTTCTCGAAACTGAGTTTTCCCTGTTGGGGTTCCAGGCGCAGGATGGGTTGGTCCCACTATTTCTTCAACCACATCGTCGTCGGCGTCGTCGTCGTCAATAACTATGGGCTGGATAACTCGAGAAGAAGGTTGATTAGGTTGCGAGATGAAGTTGATGGGATCGTCAGAACTCGATCTGCGTTCGTTTGTGGTAGACCTTGATAACTCGGCGTCGACCTGATGAGTCGGGGATGGCGGTCCCGCGCTGTTGAACATCTCCGCTAGACAAACTTCATCGTTTCCAGACATTATCCGGTCTATATCTGCGGAAAGACTTGAATTCGAGGGACGAGAATCGCCCACTCTCTGGGGTAGAGTTCCGCCTACGGTTTCAATATTGTGGATTTGGAACGTAAGTGCCTCGCCTCGGAGATCAAAAACGGTTGACTGACCAACACGAGTAGACATTCCCTGTTCAAACACAGAAGAACCATTTGCAAGATTTTCTTCGGGCGAGAGGGCTCCGCGGCCATTGAACCGATGAGGAAACGTAGAATACGCCAGACTGTTATTTCGCGAATAATTTGTTGATACGCTAGGAGAGAGGCCTGAAGATGGTCCGAAATCAACTCCTTTAGGCTTGGAGCGATTTGAGCTATGCAAGTCACTTTTCCCCATGCCTGTGTACGGGCTACCACTGCCACCACTAGTGAATGGATTGACACGGCGTCCGCCACTGGTAGAACGATCGTCTTCGCGAGCACTTTGCACAAGGTGATTTACTAATACTTTCATACCCAACGAAAACAACCTTACCGTTTCTTGCCACTCTCTGGTCGTGAAGACCCCACCCCATTTACAACAGCCTCAATTTCACCAATCTCCCGTATATCAGACTGATGCATCATCTGAGTAGCGACAGTCCGAGTCACGAAGGCCGATATTAAACCCCGAAAAAATTAGTGGCCTAGTCAGGCTTCAGCAACAGTGCGGAGAGGTCAACAAGATGGTCATGAACGAGTGCTGCACAAGTTTGGCCGTAGGCGCCTTGCTTACGTTGGCAAATTCAAAACGAAATAGTGGGGTCTGATCATTTGCATCTCAAGCGCTTCTCTGATAAATGAGGTCAGGCTTTATCCAAAAAATCCACTACATCCTCCCATGGCATTCTTTCTCTTTCTTTGACCACTTCTTCTCCCCTCCTAACCTCCTCTGCGTCAATACGCTTCCACTCTGGGTAGGTCACCACCACGTTGCTAGCCTCGGACACGGCTTCAGGCAGCCCAGGTTCACCCTTCAAGACTATTCGGTCCTCAGTGTGCACATCTGTGGTGTCTCGCGCGCTCGGTACTACGTTTGCAGTAGCATCTTCGACAATCTTTTCCGCCACAGCGTACGCGTTCCACATTGTACTCGCCAAAACTCCCCGTGCCCCGTTCGCCGCCCATCCGCTCGCATACACCCCACGCACTGCCGTACCATCTTCCCGTACAACCTGCCCGTCAACATGCCTGACTCTCCCGAGGCGTGCATCGTGCCATGCAGGATGGATCGGTGGGGAACGATACCCGACAGATGCAATCACGAGATCCGTTGGAGCCGTTACTACCTCGGAAGTGGGTACTGCGGAGAGCGACGGAGACAGCGAATTGGCAGCGTACGTGATACCCGTAGGGGATATGGTCAGAGGCGAGCGAAGGAAATCAAGTGACCATGTACGAGCCGCAGATGATACGGGCGTCGATGAGCCCTTGCGCATGAGGTCCATCAGACGAGATTGCTGCCTTGACAGCCCTTCGGCACCAAGTATGAAGAGCTCGGGATCGATAGGTTTCATGCCGACCCCTTCGAGGTTCATCATCTCGCGGACTTCTTTCGCCGTGAAGGAGACTTGAGCCGGGGCACGTCGTCCAACGACAGAGACGTGCTGGACTTGTATCCGGTTCAAGACCTCTAAAACGCTTTGGGGGACGTCGTATGTCGCCAGCCGTGAAGGTGAGGAGAGAATCATGCGAGCGACATCGAGTGCTACGTTGCCGTGCCCTATAATAGTGATATGTTTCGCGCTTGTAAGACGATCGAGAGGTATTCCGGTCTTCGTGTGAGGGTTGGGGTGCGCGGTGTACCAATGTACGAAATCTAGTGCAGATATAGGCTGTATCGAGTCCGACGAGAGGGTAGGAACAATGGGAGTAGAAGACCCATATGCGAGCAAGAGATGGGTATAGTGCTTGGCTAGCGATGGCAAAGGGAGATGTATCGGTCGTGGCAGCATCGAGGTTTTGGATTGCAAGTCGACTGACGGGGCGTCGGTCGGCACTATTTGCACATTTCCAAAGAATCTAAACCTCAGATCCAGAGCTGTAACGTCGAACTTGTTCGTGCAATTCTGCCGAGTGCGCAAGGATCAATTTACACACCACCGACCCGGCAGCAGTGTTCCATTGCATTGACGTTCATTCAAAATTCTACTCACTTTGACTTCGGGATGGTCAGGCGCAACACCATATCTGACGAGCCCATGAGGTGTCCAAAGCCTGTCGTATACATGGACGTGTGCATTCTTGAGGTCTGCTGGGAGCTTGGCGAGCACGCGAGATGCGGCATAGAATGCGGATGGGCCGCCACCTATTATAGCCAGTTTGAACGGTGCAGCCATATGGCATTAACAGCGTTTTGGAAATAGAACCAGCAAGAGGTATGCCTGCATAGACACTCCGAGTCGACACTCGCAAGGTGATGGTTCGAATTTATAATTTACTACGTGAGTCGGCTGACAAGTTGAAATCCACCTTGCCAAACTGCGACAAATATCTGAGCCTGAGCTCTGTGAACGGCACTCTGTGTCATGACCTCGCTGGCCAGGCGCGAGAATCAGACAAATCCATCCTTTCAGTATAGGCTGCTGAATTTAGTGTACTGTATGTGTATGTATGGTCGGCTGGGTGATAGCCTATACATAATCAAAAAGCTACTGGTTTAGACGGGAATAATCGACATCAACGTCCCTACTACGTACTTTATGAATCATGAACCCACCGTGTCTACTTCTGCCTCAGTCGTCATCCATATCACCATCCGCTTCACTCCTAATCCGAGCTTGCTCTACGGCACGGAGGAAGGAACGCTCAGCTTCTTTTGGCAAAGCATAAGCATTCAGTATCCTTGGTATTGTCGCAGTCGGGTTTGAGAGCAATAAAGTGACGGCCGGGTCGGCATTGGGGGCGTTTGAAGCTGTGGGTGGCGCAGGCTTCCCGGGGGGTGGAGCTGGGGAGGTGTCCGCGTATATCCTGTCGAGTTCCTTGGATGTGCTAGGTTTGATTGCGTTCTGATCTACAAGTTCAAGAAGGTATGCCGAGGCTTTATGCGCTAGCATGACGTCAAGGGGTAAGTTAACGAGTCGTCACTATGACCTGACGGACATACCTCTCCAATGTGTCCAAGCCCTCCAGACGCAAAAGAAGAATGGTAGATTCGGTATTATGGGAAGTAGGGCAAAAGGAGCGGTCAACGGAGCTATTCCAACCCACAACCAAGTGCGACTTCGGTGTAAAGGCGATCGGTGGGCGAGAAGAGCGCGAAGATGAATCAGGGGATCTATAGATGACATATATGATGGAGGGTAGATCAGAGGTATCTGGAACTATGGTGAGTGGAGCATACCGAGTAGCATAATTCTGCATACCGAGAGAGAATGTGTTTTCGACTGTTTCTCGGACAGCCTCTTGCCTTCGCTATCATGCGCACTCAACTGAGTGGCCTTCGGCCCAAGAGATATGTCGGTAGACGCTAAAGCCAGCTCCTCGAAATCGATTCGGTCGATCACCTTCTCGCCATACGTATGCACCTTCAACTTTAAACAACGAGCATGTTAGTAGGATATTCTTCGACAGGGCCCGAATAGGATGCTCCGCGCAACTTGATGATCACCTTCCATCCCCCTTGAGCTTTCCCCCAATCCACCCACATCTGTGCGACTCTGTCCTGTCCCCGCTTGAATAAACTGGGCTTTTCCGTTTCCGTCGAATCAACTTTGGCTTTGGGCATTTGGACATGGTAGTATATAAGCGGGTGTCGGTTTCCAGAACGTCTTACAAGGTGGTTAGCGGAGCTTGTTAGAGGCAGAGCAAAGAGCCGCATAGAGTTGGGTGGTTTTGCCATCGTTAGGGTTGTCGGGAACTCCGGTGGATGCGCAATGACGCATGTCACATGACCGATCCGGATTTCCAACTCGCCAGCCACAATATCCGAACTTAGGCAACTCAGTTCACAACACAGAACGACTATGAAGTTACAGGTTATGAGCGACTCCCACATGCAGGTGGATATGGGCTTCGGGCAAGAATATGGACGCTTTGACTTTCCGGTAGCCGCTCCGAACCTTGCTCTGCTTGGTGGCATGGGACGTGTATGCGACAGGGAGTTGCTTGATTTCATTCGACATCAGCTTGGACGATTCGAGCGTGTGTTCTATGTACTTGGGCTGGACGAACTTCATGGCTCGGATTTTGTGAGTTTCATCCCGTGTTTCAACTTTGCTTGTTAACCTTTTCGAGAATTCCACAGCACACAACAATTCACGCCATGAACATGTTTGCAAAAGAACTTCGCGAGTCTTCTGAAACTTCTCCTAACTCTGGTGACACTTCGGCTCAAAAGCTCGGAGCCTTTCACTTTCTCCACCGTACTCGGGTTGACCTTGAAGATATTACAATTCTTGGGTGCACTCTCTGGAGAGATTCCACGTCGTATCAGAACGAGACGCGCGAAAATGCCCAACGCTCCTTTCGCGCGATTAAAGAATTCTACGCTGAAGAAGAGCAAGCTGAGCGGGAACTCGATATGGCGTGGCTTGATTCGGAACTCGATGCATGTGCCAATGGCGAAGGCCCCGTCTTGAATGCTCTGACCGAAGATGCTGGCCATAATCCTACTCCTGCTCCCGAGGAATATGTGGAAGAGGACGAGGGCGATATCTACAATGATGTGCCAATAACGCCGCCTCCTCAACCAGCTGATCTTCCTGCCGAGCCGCCCTCCGGAGGCACTCAGATGCTTCAAGTTGACTCTGCTGAGCAGCCAAGCTCCAACGCGGAAACGGCTGCCCTAACCCCCAAGTCTCGTAGAGGCCCTGCTCGGCGAGTTCTTGTCTTGACCTACTTTCCGTCTACGTACAAAGAGACAACACACCCGAAATGGAAACCAACAAACCACGCGATTAACAATGTTGAGGGTCTGTTAAAAAATCGCCAATGTTGGGCTATCCCGGGCGGGGCAGGAAATGGAGTGTTCGTTCACTCTCCGCTCCACGGGAATGGGACACCCCATCCGGCCGAAACTTCAGACTCGAACCCTACCACTCAGGTTGACCCCAACGAACAGAGCGACAATCGCCACGTTGCAGAGTCATGCTCGCATAACGAGTCTGTGCACCCAGAGTCGGATCCTCTCCGTCCCCCCGGTCTTGCTGCTTGGGCGTTTGGATATTCTCGTTGGTCATGCGACGTTCAGTACGATGTGAACAAGCCAACGCCACCCGAACCAAAGCCATCGTACTACAACCGAAAACCAGCAACTCCTCCGCCACCACATGATTTGCCCTGCCCCTCGTGCAAGCGAGTGCCCGCTTTAGTTCGGATGGTCAGCAACCAGCGAGGCCAGCAGTGGGAACGCGATCGTAAGCCATATGTCGATGTGCCGGTGACTTGGAGGGCCTTTGATGAAGCTTTTGTCATCGACGTTTAATAGCTGGTGTAAAGTACATGCTCCAGCGTATGACTTCCATATTGCTTGCGCTAGGGCACAGTTATTGGGTGTATGCGGCTCAAAATCTCGTTCGCATAGCTGGGGCAATACCGATGACACAATAATTTCAGCCTATAATAGTGCAAGAACTATGATAATTGATTGAAGTACGGCTGATGGTGAAAGTACCTTTCGGAAATATACCTCGTTTATGACTTGACTCATGTGCTAGGCGGTGGATATCACGAGAAATTACGATTGATTTTGTTAGAGTTTTTTCGTGGCGTTTCGATGTACGCTATCAGTTCGGTGCATGTATGCGATGCTGTGATGTCTTTCTGAGACCGATTTGGTGTGTACTTCGGGATGATGGGATCAGGGTCTTCATGCGGCTTACCCCCAGCGCATGCCGGACTGCATGGCTACCACCACCAGCCAGTAACCCAACTGCTCTTGGCTCACTCTGTTTCAACCGTGAAATCATAAGAATACAATTCGGGTATCGAAATGGAAGACGCTGAACTTGCTGCTATCCGTGCTGCTCGTTTGAACCAGCTTCAACAAAGTGGCTCATCTCGACCTTCACAAGTGGCAGGGTTCCCTACCGGAGAGCCCGACGAAGGTGGGGACGATGGAAATCGCCAATCGGAAGACCAGATGAAACGAGATTTGCTGGCTACTGTTTTGGACTCTGCTGCTCGAGAACGTTGTAAGCAACACGCCAAACTGCTCAAGCCTCCTGGTACTAACCGGAGCTCAAGTGGCGCGGATATCTTTGGTTCGCCCCGCTTTGTCGGGGCAGATTGAGCAGATATTGCTTCGGATGGCGCAGACGGGGCAACTTCGTGGTCGTGTCACGGAGCAGCAGTTGATTGGACTTCTCGAGCAGGTATGTCGATTGGCACGAATCTTGCGGAAAGTCTGACCGTTTGCAGGCGGAGGGTTCTCAAGCAAAGAATGTCCCAAAGAAAGTCGTGGTATGTGACGATGAGCAGGATAATTTGGTAATACTGAAAGCCTCGTCTAGTATCAACGGAGAAAGGAACTGGATGACGATGACTTTGACTTGTGAGGGTAACCGCTGCAAAGGATTTAGGTTAGCTATCTGTAACATTACCAACTGGTACGCTATTTCTGCGAGGGTGAAAATTGCAATCGAAATTATGCTCTCGAGTACGACTTGTGTACTTGTGTATACGGAGTACAATATAAGTTAGCATTTTGCAAACAGTTGGTTTGCCCCATTTGTGCTGTCAAACCAAGGCAGAGGGTGGCCCGTGCGTTCTAGGGCAAGACCCCCGGTCTCCGTGCCCCTGACTTCCTCTTGTAGTTCTCGTGCAACTCGTCTCCGACTTCATTTCTCGTCTCTTAGCCTCCAGCGCTGTTCATAGGTTTGCACCGACTGCTGTTCCGCATCGTTCCAGAAGCTATTCAAGATGTCTTCTCGACTACCTCGTTCGCCACATGTGCCCCATTCAACCGTGAATGGTCACTCTACCAGTGCGTCGCACGCCAAGTCTCATGTTCTTGCTGGCGTGCAAGACGCGTATTGGAGTGACGATGAGGCTGTGTGTTTGGGGTCGCCATTGAGGTGTATGTACTGATGTAGCCTTGTAGGAGAATCTTGAATGTCCGCTTTGTCTCGAAGAGATGGATCTCTCAGACTTGCACTTCAAACCCTGCCCGTGCGGATACCAGGTATGACCCGCGGTACCAACCACACTATGGTCGTCGTTGCTTATACTCGAACAGATATGCAATTTCTGCTGGCATCATATCAAAGAAAACCTCAACGGGCGCTGTCCTGCCTGTCGTCGGGAGTACACCGAACAACCAGCAGAGTTCAAATCCGTCACTGCAGAGGAGTAAGTAGTCGAGCTCAGCACTAGTTGCTTTGTTCACATGCTCTCTAGGCAGAAGAGGTTGAATGCCCAGAAACGCAAGCGAGACAAGGAGCGCAAGGAACTCGAGGCGCTCAATCGCCGCCACTTCGCTAACGTGCGGATAGTTCAACGAAACCTGGTGTACGTCACTGGGCTTGGATCCCGGTTTGCTAAAGAAGAGGTACAGCATACCCTATTTCATTGTGTGACTGGTACCAAGATTTTCTGTAGCTCATCCCGTCTCTTCGATCGTCGGAGTACTTTGGCCAATACGGAAAGGTTTCCAAGATCTTGCTCGTCAAACGCGCCGCAACGTTGAATCGGGCCGCTGACGTGGGTGTCTATATTACGTACCATCGGCGAGAGGATGCCGCTCGAGCCATTGGTGCGGTAGACGGCAGTCCCTCTCCCGGTGGTGGTGGCGAAATCATGCGGGCCAGTTATGGTACTACCAAGTATTGCATGAACTTCCTTCGGGGCGTGCAGTGCACAAATCACTCCTGTTTGGATCTGCACGAGTGGGGGGACGAGCGCGATTGCTTTACCAAGGAAGATCTAGCCACTTTGTGAGTGTCTTGCGCCAACCCCAAGCAATTACTAATAGTTGTGTAGGAAACATGCGATGAAGGATAGTGAGACTCGTCAAGCTCCGGTCGCGGCTACGCGCAAGCGTGCCGAAGAGTCAGATGGTACGTGCTTTGTTCGCCAGGTGCGGTCTGGTGTCAATGATTACGGATATAGGTGCTCCCACTCCTCCAATGGGCGCTGCACTTCCTCGAGGAGCCTCATGGGGCCAGAATCGTGGAGCGTTGCCCCCTGCCCCCGCTGCCCTCTCTTCCTCGGCTTCATCTGCCTTCCCGGCGATATCGGCAACACTTGGTTCAGCAAATCATTCTTCGCGCCAGGCACGTTCAGCAAAAACGCGCGGTGCATCAGCTGGAATTCCTGCCTCTGAACGACCTGCGACACCTAGCCGAAGCCGACGATCAGAACGAAATCGTGATCGGTCGGCCAAATCAACAGAAGCCGTGTTGTCCAGCGTATCGGCCGTTCCGCCGGGCTTGGTTGCTTCTCGGCCATCCACTCCTGGGTTATCCAACCCTCCCTCGAGACCGTCCACTGCCTCCAAGTCCCCGCGGGATGCATTCAAGTCGCCCACGCTTGGAACCGCACAAGCGATCTCACTGGCGAGCGTAGAAGAACCTTCTATCAGTAAAGACGCGACGGTGGCTGCTGGCCCATCCGCCGAAATCAAGGACAATGGTGCACCAACGCTAGCGCAGTCCCCTCCCGCACCAAGTCAACCTGCTGTTCCCCCTCCCCCTCCAGGTTTATCTTTGCCGCCACCGCCTCCTGGCTTGGCTCCCGTGCTGCAACAGACCGTTTCAGCTCAAGCTGCTGGCTTGGCACGACCATCAGGTTTCGATCATACGCCAAGTCATCCTCAGTACCAGATGTCTGGAGCTGCCAAGGCGTTACTGGATGATGTCCGAGCACGCCGGGAGTCTGCTCCACCCGTGTCTACCCAACAGAGTCCTTTCCCAGATTTCGACCGGACTTTGTCCAATCTCAGTGGAGGAGGATTCAGTTTTAGCTTTAACATGGGTTCCAACAACCACTCTCGCGATGATGGTGCATCCGTGCCCTACCCCACTTCTGCGCCAGTCAGCCAAGAGAGTGCCTTGCCAGCACGTGGCGTATCGGGGTTGTTTGACCCTTTCAGGAAAAACGAGCCAACCTCATCGCTTCCCCCTCCGCCCGGCCTGTCTGCTGCACGAGACGCTTCCGGATATTCACAGTCTCCTCTTTCGAATAATACTGATTCGAGGGCCGCCTATACTGGGGCGTTCAACCCGTTCGCCGATGGCGTTGGTACTTTAAACCGATCTGGGTCCTACGACTCGGAGAGGGACGCTGTTGAGCGAACCAGTTCGAGGTTCGGGTTTGCACGCCGTCAAGACTCGTTTGGCCAGTCATCTGTGGGCTATAGTGCATCGACGACATCATCCCCCAAGCGAATGTTGGAACAGCTGGAACATATGTCGTCCGCAGCTTCGACCTATACCTCCGACACTTCTGTTTCTCCAGCGCCAGCCCATTGGCCATATCTTCACGGCTCGACAGCTGACTACGGGCCGCCGGGAATATCCCAACAGATCTCCCTAGGCCCGAGTCCATTGCAGCAACAGATATATGCTCCGCCTGGGATCAACCATCCACATTTTTCGAACGGCATGGAGCTTAATGCCGCTGGGTTGAAAGAGCTATTGAACATTGGGGGCAACGGTTCCAACGCGCGCCTCGACCCGCGTCGTTCTCAGACTGGTACTTATATTCCGCCTGTAATACCCTTGTACGGTACTGTGTATCGCTGACTTCTATGCGATTAATTCTTCTCTTAGACTCGTTTGACGCTCGTTTTGGGTCTCAACCCTTTAATGATCCTGCTATCATGTCTGTCGCCCCTCGAGATATGCTGGGAGCTGGTCAGAGTATGGCCCAAACTATGCACGCCCATCTTGAACCGAACTCGTCTGGTGGGCTCGGCCTCCCCCAGATGGCCGCAACTGCCTTTCGGTCACCTCCCACTGCCCCGATAACTGCAACTTCCCCGCCTCCGGGGTTTACGCAAACTTCTGGACGTGCGCAGATCCTTCGCCAGGTTAGTCAAGCGAATAGCCCAGCGGTCGCTGCCCATGGAATTGCGATGTCCGAGTCACCGGCCCTTACCAATGGTAAGTGTTTCTTCATCCCGAGATGGCTATCGCGTACCGAGCCATGTCTGTCTCCCTTGCTCAAGGGCGTATCGCACATACAAGCTAAGACGACCCCTGCTTGATGAGAAAGCAACCATTACTTCTTGATGTGCGGATATATCCCTTTTGGCTCACTGTCGCCCCGCATAACTGTGGTACACTGACATATATGTTGTTTTCGTGTAGCTTCTATTATTAACTCCGAACCTATCTCGCCCATTCTCTCTGCTTCGGACTTTCCTGCGCTACCCCCTCCGTCCACTGAATCCCAACCGAAACGCGAAACCAATCAGCCATTCCTTCAATCTCGTGTTACTGCTGCCGACGCCAAGGCCGCCGCTCTCGCGGTCAAGAAAGCTGCAGGTGTTATTTCCAAAAAACCGACTAGCAAACCAGCTACAAAATCAGTCACCAAGCCCAGCACTTCTGCTTCCGAAGACACCGCTACAATTCCTAGTTCTAATCCCACCGTTGAGGCCAAGCCTGCTCTAAAGCTTGGTTCGACCGAGCCCGAACCTACCCTGGCTAGCGCTTCGATGAAGGGGACCAATTCTCAGACAAAAATCCAGGCACCAACCAACGCAACACCCGGTGCTCCTTCGAAGCCAGGTCCCGTAGAACGTGCCTCAGGTGCTACTAGCGCAGCTCCAACGCGCGCCAAGTCACATTCGATCTCCAATGCGAATGGGACTGTGGTTACGAAAAACACCACTCCTGCTGCACCACCAAAAGCGCCGACGGCGGTGGTCGAGTCCATCCAACAAGTACCGGTATTGTCCCGCAAGCAGAAGAAGAGCAAGCCGGCGCCTCGCCCCATCGTCAGGGTCCCCAAGGACGAACCTGGGGAACCCGCTCCACCATCTGCTCCTTCGTCGCCCGTGTCTACCTTGCTTCATTTTGGGGATGGGTCGAGCCCGCCTACGCCGCAGTCAGCCGAGTCGTCCTTACCGCCCGAGCCACCAATTATTCGGATGCTCGTCGAGCTTGCATCGCAGTACGAGATTGAGCGACTATCGTTCTTTGACGGACAAAGCTATGGTTCCAAGCTTTCTACGCCGCTGCGGTACGGTCCGCTTGTTCAAGCACTCTCGACCTTGTCTATGGGGGGAAGCTCGGTTACCAAAGACATGACACCAGGAACGATCGATACAGCCGTCTCGTCTTTCCAGCAGCTGTTGGAGACGCTTACTCAGACGATCTCGGACTTGCTCCGCATGCTCCCTCGTACAACATGGGACGATACGTCGGCATTCGATAGTGTATTGAAAGACATGCTCAAGGCTGAAGAGTTCCTAGAAGAGAACGCGGTCGACCTGTCTAGCTGCAGGGACGACGATGTGACTGTCTTGGCGCAAGCCCTGGAGAAACGAGCACGCTGGATGGAGATTCAGTTGGTCAAGCTTGAAGAACTACATCGCGATATCAACACCGCCGCCGTCCGCTCTGTGCTTGAGCAGAACGATCGTGGCTGGAGCCCGCGTTTGCAGGAACCGAAAGGAGACTCGTTGGCGTGGTTCGATCAACTAGGTTACATACACGAGAGTGGTGTCAAGCGTACAATGACTATCCCGGAGATCGAGGCAGCACTGAAGCAAGCAAAGGCGTGGGAACAGGAGACGGAGGGAGCACTGAAAGACGCTATGTTGAGTGCGTACTAGCTAGGAATTGGGAATTGTTATGAGCTGTTTGCGAAATGTATTTGTCAGCCGATTATCATACACGTGACTTTCGCGTCTTGTAGCTCCAGCCACGATCTTGGCTCTAAAGCATGAAAGTGCTCTGTGTTGCCGAAAAACCGTCAATTGCAAAATCTGTCGCTCAAATACTCTCTGGTGGACGCTACGAAACGGTGCGGAAAGCTAAACCAGTTTACTAGTGTGGATGCAACTGACTGTCAATCCAGAGAAACACTCAGTCTCCGTATCACAAGAACTATGACTTTCGCTATGCTCAGACAAGCGATGATTATACTATGACCGCTGTATCGGGCCACTTGACCGAGAAGGACTTTGGGGCCGCCCTCCGATCGTGGCACTCTTGTGACCCATTCCAGTTGTTTGACGCGCCGATTGAGACTCGGGTATCGAAGGTATGTCAGATGGCTGGTATAACATTAGCCTGGTCTCTGATTATTGTGCAGGACGGCGAGCGCATTGAGCGCAATCTTCTCAGCGAAGCACGGCACGCCCAAATGCTTATGATTTGGACCGATTGCGATCGTGAAGGCGAAAATATCGGCGCAGAAATTGAGGCGGTATGCTTGCGAGCCAACCCTCGGATTCGGGTTAAACGGGCTCGATTTAGTGCTATCATTCCAGCGTCAGTCGAGCACTCCTGGCTTGAACTCTGACTGATCTTTGAATAGGCAGATCCACCGTGCAGCCCAAAATCCCGTTGATCTCGATCGTGCCCAGTCAGACGCCGTTGAAGCCCGTATTCTTCTCGACCTAAGATTTGGCGCAGCTTTTACGAGAATGCAGACTCTTACACTCCAGCCCCGGTTCCCCCAACTCGAGCAAGGGTTGATATCTTATGGTGTGCCTCTAAAGTTTATGACCTACTTTTGTGCCCACTCATCACCCAAGCAAGTCAGGCCCATGTCAATTTCCCACCTTAGGTTTTGTCGTCTCACGATATGAACAAGTTCGTGCATTTGTGCCGGAACCTTTCTGGTACATTTACTTGTCCATTATTTCACCTGACGCCCCGGATGGTGAAGAGACAAGTTTCTCGTGGCGACGCAACCATATCTTCGAATTCGATGTCGCTTTGACTTTGTATGAGGGGACCGTCGAGAATCCTACTGCTCGTGTCGTCAAGGTCACGAAAAAACCGACAAAGAAATGGTGAGTTCATCATGTAGTTTGTTGATTAGTCTCTCATATGTTTACCAGGAAGCCCCTTCCTCTGACCACGGTCGAATTACAAAAGGCTGCATCACGGCTTTTGCACCTTACGCCCAAGAAAGCACTTGATGTGCGTATTTTTGATGTTACGCGTTGATACACTGCTTATTCTACCATAGATCGCAGAGAAACTATACCAGGATGGCTTTCTGTCATACCCCCGTACAGAAACCGACCAGTTCGACCCAGCATTTGACTTTGAAAGTCTAATTGCCAAGCAAACAGTAGATCCTGAATGGGGCGGATTTGCGACCAAGTATGACTCCTATTTACTGTGTAAGCCAGCGTACTGAGCACATGTTGTTCCAGCCTTCAGAACGGCGGGTTTCAGCGTCCTCGCGATGGAAAAAAGAACGATAAGGCGCATCCTCCTATCCACCCTACCGCACACGCCGGCAACTTGCAAGCCGACGCAAAGCGTGTATACGAATACGTGACTCGCCGGTTCTTAGCTTGCTGTTCTAAAGACGCCGAAGGTTTTCAAACCACAGTAGACGTTGAGGTCAACGAGGAGGAATTTTATGCGACTGGTACGCCATACCCCATGGGATTTAACACTGTGGCAAGCACACTCAAGAAATTTGCACGCAGGCCTTGTGGTTCTAGAGAGGAACTACCTGGAGGTTTACAAGTATGACAAATGGACCGGAAAGAACCTACCAGATTTCGAAGAGGGTCAGGAGTTTATGCCCAATGTTTGCGAATTGAGAGATGGCGAGACTACGAGTCCTGCCCTGTTGACAGAGGCCGACCTAGTCACCCTGATGGACAAGAATGGAATAGGTACGTCGTCACCACCTTGTAATCGGCCGTACTCACCGCTGAAAACGAACGCCAATCAGGGACCGATGCAACTATCGCCCAGCACATCCAAACTATCATCGATCGCCAATACGTGATCGCTCGCCAAGAGGGTGCCACCAAATACCTTGTTCCTTCCACCTTAGGAATCGGTCTCATCGAAGGCTACAATAGGATTGGGTTCGATAAATCCTTAAGCAAACCGTTACTACGACGTGAGGTAGGCCCGCTCTGTCCGCCTATTGCTCCATATGTGTTGACCGTGCCTTGTATCAGACGGAGCGCATGATGGTCCAAGTGTGCGACAGGCAGGCTACCAAGGTTGAGATTATGACTCGGAGCATCGAACAGTACAAAGAAGTATTTGTTCGAGCCAGGCAACAGTTTCACCTGATTATTGAGGTTAGTCAACTGCGTAGAATCAAAATGCCAATGTTCCCTGACTATCTCGTTAGAGTGTGGGACAACACATCAATGGCCAGCAAGGCGCCATTGAAGGACTGCCCGTCAACAATGGAGGCGATGATGGACACAATGGAGGTGGCCGTGGTAGAGGCAGAGGCAGAGGGGGCGGAAGAGGGGGCGGTCTCGGTAGAAACAACCGCGCCCAACCTGATAATGGACCAAACTCCGATTCAGATGGTGACGAGAACAGGGGAGGAGGCCATGGGCGTGGACGTCGAGGCGCCGCACGTGGGACTAGGGGGACCGTCACTTCGCCAGTTTCGCGGCGCGGAAGGGGTGCCAAATCATCTACTGCCCAGGGCGACGCCGGTGAGATTAGGGTTGCGCGCATATATTGATACCAGTGCTAACTAGTTCCGTCATATGTCCAGCTCCGCCACCTTCGCGTCGAACAAGTGCTGCTCAACCGACGGAGAATGGCACACGCCATGGAGTGATTTGTCAATGCGGGGAGCCCGCCGCCGAGCTTACTGTGTCGAAAGATGGACCGAATAAGGGACGCAAGTTCTTTGCGTGTGGAAACAACCGAACTTGCGACTTTTTCGAGTGGTTCGACGGTCCCTCGGGAAGCGCTACCAAAACTACGGCCAGTATCCCCAAACCGCGATCTGTTGTACCAGTCAAACGCAAGTCATCTGAAATGGCGGTGAGCTTCCCATCCCATACAACCTCGAAAGTCCTTCTCTGACTCGCACCTTTCAGCCCCCAGATGACGACGACAGACGGTGCAATTGCCGACTTACTGCGGTAAAGCGAACTGTACAAAAAGATGGACCGAACAAGGGGCGAATGTTTTGGGTGTGCCCGAACTCGGAGAAAGCGCGATGCGCATATTTCGAGTGGGATGATACTAGCCAGAATGGCGGGCAAGGTCCTGCAGCTAGAGCTCAACCACGAGACGCCCAGGATAAGTGCTTCAAGGTAAGCCCAGTAGTTTCAAGGGAAACCAGCTTACGGACCTAACCCAATTGGACAAAGTGTGATCAACCGGGCCATTGGAGCAATGGTGAGTAATATGGAGTTTTGGCTAGATACACGAGTCTAAGATGACACCCTCACAGCGTGTCCAAACGACAATGCCAACGCAGGGAGATATAATAGAACTGAAGGAAACGGAGGCGCCCAAGGAAACTGCTTCAAGGTACGCGCATATTACCTTACATGTCGCTATGCACATTGCGAATTGATATTCGCCAACAGTGTAATCAGCCGGGACATTGGAGCAACGCATGCCCGAATGGAGATGCAGGAACGAGTGCTGGGCGAGGACGGGGACAAGGACGAGGCCGTGGTCGAGGAAGAGGCACCTCCAAACCTCGAAATAGCCGAGGGCGCGGGCGGGGAAGATCCAAGTCTGCCATTGGGGCTGCAGACGACTATTGACTTTGGAGTAAACTTATTCTTACACGCACCTTGTTCTACAAGACTGATCGCGGAACATGCAGGTTATGCTATATATGGGATCGTAATGTCTATTTTGTAAATTAAGGAGCGATTTTCTCATGTTTTCAGGCAAAACTTGGAGTGTGTGTTGGTCCAGCGGTCGCAAATACAAGTCGACCAGGTTTAGACGTATCCTCCCTCGGTTATTCCGGCGGTAAGGGTAAGTTGAGGCTTGACCAAGATATTTAGGACGTTGCATGTGTTCAAGGCCCTAACGGGCCCTACCAGGGCCCCACCCGCACGAAACCCACAACTCTCAAGAGTCTCCTCTCAAGTGACCGCGCATCGAAATTATCTTACTGTGATTCGCAAAAGTACTTGCTAAACCGTTATTAGACAAACCGAGTGCAGATTCAGCCGTACCTACGAACATGTTGTTTCGCGCGAAGCCAAATTACATATCACTAGTCACTCGTACACTCCAATAGGCACACAACAGCTCTATACTTTTATATATGTGTCCCAATATCAAGAGTTCTGATAATACTGCCAGCCAACCCAGTTTGCTATGACAAACAATAGCCCAGCAGGCACCATGAGAAACGGAAAATACTTGTAGTGCGTATCAGCGGCAATTGTGCGATGCATTTCGAGCTAGAACAAGTTGTATCCCTTTGATCAGAAAGAAAGCGATAGGCCAATAGACATACCGGCCGTACCCCAAAGTAGGCGAAAGCTGGACCAAGTATCAAAGCATAGATGCCGAACAAAAGTATCAACACGGATACCGTAACCAGCAGATACCCTTGTCTGACTAGAGACGCGCCATCAGTGTAATTTTTCGCTGGTTTTCTTGTAATCTCCCGTGTGCCAGGACCAGCCATCGACTATATCAGGGAATGGTTGTGGTATGCAACTGCGTCGTGGTTGGGCACGTGACAGCGCTTCAAGTGCGGACAAACACTTGATCGACATGATGTCAGCGATCAAGTGATATCCATGCTTCGATCTGCGACATAACAGCGCCGGTACTTAACCACCCCGATCCACCTGAACTCGAATACTACGACTGTAACTAACTCCCCTACGCTATGGCTTCCAGTGACGATATTCAACCGTTTAACATCTCGGTTCCAGAGGAGCAACTTCACGAACTATCGGCAAAGCTTGAAATCGCGCGTCTCCCTGATGAGCTTGATCTCCCTGCTGGTCAGGAATGGGATTGGGGTATCCCACTGTCTGTTCTCAAACCTGTTATCGAGTACTGGCGCACGCAATACGACTGGCGTGCCATTGAAAACAAAATCAACCAAACTCTCCCTCAATTTATCACGCACGTCGACTCTCTTGAGCATGGCCCTCAGGAGGTACACTTCGTACACAAGCGGTCAAGAAACCCAGAAGCCACGCCGCTGATTTTTGTTCATGGATGGCCCGGCAATTTCCTAGAGGTAGCGTGAAGCCCTGCATTGGAGATACCAGCTAAACATTACGCTTGGTTGTACTAGGTATCCAAAATAATCGACGAGCTAACAGATCCAAAGGACTCAAAGCAACCCGCATTTCACGTAGTGGCTCCGTCGTCGGTGCTCTTTCTCCCTAACCCTTGAACCCAGCCCTCAACCCCACCTACAGGCTTCCAGGGTACGTGTTCTCACAACGTGCCAGCGCTCCCGGAATGGATGCAAAAGCAACGGCTTTCGTATTTGACCGGCTTATGAAGAAACTTGGGTATAAGCGTTATCTAGCCCAAGGAGGGGACTGGTAGGCTTAGTGTCTTCCATTTCGAGTATTGTTATTAACCCTCCCGGCCACAAACAGGGGTGCACTGGTTTGTCGCGCATTTGCCCTATATCACCAAGACACTTGTCTTGGTACTCACCTGAACATGCTGGTCGCTGGCCTTCCTTCGTTCTTGAAGAACCCATGGGCATCAGCGAAGACTATGCTAGGCTTCGCCGGGTTGCCAGGAGGCATATCTGCCGACGAAGTAAATGCACTGAAGAAGGCTGAAACATTCATGAAGAATGGCTTGGGGTATTATCAGGTTCAAAGCACAAGGCCACAGGTATGACACCATGACCTAACTTGTGTAAGTGAGCTAATGTCATTTGCTAGACACTTGCATTTTCGCTGACTGGTAAGGCCCATCGTACCCTCTCTGGAACTGGTGTGATTAAGTGGTTCGCGTGACACGGTAGATAGCCCTGTGGGTCTCTTGGCTTGGATTGGCGAAAAACTCTACTCGTGGACGGATAATTACCCTTGGACGCCCGAAGAACTTATCACCTGGACGATGCTGTAAGGCCGGTTATATCACGAGTCTCACTATGCTAATAGAATTTGTAGGTATTGGATAAATGGTGCGTGACGGTGTGGAGAGGCAAGGTTCTTGGCCTTAAAGAACGTGAACAGGCCCTGCTGGCGGGCTGAGGTATTATAAAGAAAATGGGATTCATAGCCGGTCTCGCTCTGGCATGGAGATTCGAACCAAGTGGTCGCCTGTGCCACTGGGGTTTTCAAATTTCCCTGGGGAGATGTATCGCCCTCCGTCCGAGTATGTTTGTTTAAGTATTCTGTTAGCTATAGCTAATTCGATCATCTAGGTGGGTTGGTGCGTGCCAGAACCTCGTCTATTACAAGGCGCACGGTAGGGGCGGCCATTTCGCTGCTTGGGAAGTGTAAGTGGCTTCTTCCGTATAAAACCACTCGGGGATCGGTCACTGACCCGGCTTCAGCCCCGAATTGCTTATAGACGATACCCGAAAATTTGCAAGCATAGTCATGTCGAAGGGTGCCCCGCTTCAAGCTCCCGGTTACCCTTACTCTTCTCTAGTTGCCGTGGTATCGGCTATTGTCTGTGCATCTTTGCTCCTTCCCCGGATCGCACCCAGTATAACTGGTGGCCGCACCTAGGGATAAGCCCCACCCCGGTCGTAAGCCGTTTGTAAGAAAGAAAGCTCTCCTTGAATTGATGACAACCTTGACAATACTATGGATATTTGGATTAACCGAGATCTTTGACACCGAGTTGTGCATGGGTGCAAAAGCCTTGACCCGACGTTGGCACGAACGCTGGTGCGATGGACAAATGCCCCCACGTAACTCCGCCGAGTCTCAGAACATGCATATAGCCCCGAGAAGCGGCGAGTGGATAACAAATATCGAAGGTATTCGTAGACCGACGTCGAGCCGTAGCATCCTAAAGCGGATTCAGTATGTTACCCCCGCGACAGAAATTTTCTAGTGTGCACGCATCGCCCAGCCCCACCTGTAGTAGCTTCTCGCTTAGCCATCTTGAGATACGTTGGTTAAAAGATGTTAGGCCAAGCGTTGGCGGCAGGGTTGTGCCGAGAGTCCTGGAAACGGGGCTTTTGGGGCCATGATCGACTTTTTGTTCGCTGTCGCGGTACAAAAATTACAGTATATGCGTTATGCTAATCGGCTCGGTTGGCCTACATCCGTCCTGGGCTCGCCTTGCATTAATTGGTTGACATGTGTTTGGTCGGAATCATTACCAGGAGCAGTCGTTACCAAACAAGGTTGACACGTCGTATTCAAAGCAAAGTCGGCCACAACTTCAACAAGTCTCCAAAAAATGTCAGAGCCTTTGTTTACTGCTGTATCGTTTTACTCTCTTGCGGGAGTCGTAGCTATACTCGGAACGGCCTATGCTGCGTCTAACCAACTTTTGAGGAAAAACGCGACTGCGTCAGAACGCGTCGCCTTTGTTTGGCTCGTGAGACCAGCTTACTGATTCACACCCAAACTAAAGACACCTAACCAGATGATTCTTTAGGCCTTTGACGCGCTTATTCACTTTATCTTCGAAGGCTCGTTCTTATATTATTCTACGTTTGGGCGGACTGTCAATGCGGGGGTCGGAATGTTCGCTGAGATGTGTACGTTGATCTAACCAACCGTTCCTCTCCCCGGCAGCCTGCAAGAAACTAAAATTTGCTTTTATCAAGGGCGTGAATACGCGCGTGCGGACTTTAGGTGGGGCACGGCGGACGAGACGGTGGTGTCCCTCGAGCTGTTGACAGTTTTTGGCGCTGGCC
Source organism: Ceratobasidium sp. UAMH 11750 (assembly GCA_019677335.1). Lineage (NCBI taxonomy): Eukaryota > Fungi > Basidiomycota > Agaricomycetes > Cantharellales > Ceratobasidiaceae > Ceratobasidium > Ceratobasidium sp. UAMH 11750. The sequence continues at coordinate 19,581 of WSLM01000023.1, read as the reverse complement.
CGCTCTGTTGCTATATCATCTACCAGCTCGTGAAAAGCGATCCGAGGAGACATTACTGGGTGGTTGTTCTTTGCACGGCGGAGCTTTATGGAGGGTACGTGCATCCGAACTAAAAGGGTTGTTAAACTAATATCTGGTTCTTAGGTGGATGACCTTTTGCCCCGAGTGGCTGACCGGATCCAAGAACCTCAGGACGGACAATTTCTTGTATTTCTGGGTCTACCTGATGGTGCGTTTGTATATGAGCTGGGCGTCCGAGTACTGACTCGAGCATGAAACTGGCAATCGCGAATATAGCTTATGAATCTTGTGTGAGTTTCAGTTATTCAATATACAAATACTCGCCACGATCCTGACTGGGCTTTTCTAGCTGGGTGTTCATCCCTCTCTGGCTGATGGTAGATTCTTATAGGGCTATCACTTCCGCTGTGCGTGCACAGGCGAAGAGCACCAAACGAAGTTAGCTTCTTATACGGCGCCACGCTTGCTTTTGTTGTCACGAGGATATACGCTATGTTTGGATATCGGCTACGGGATGAGGGCTGAAGCACAGCTAGTATTGGCACTAAGAATTGTTGCCCTGGGTATCAGTCTCGTTGAAGAAGAACAAGCCCCGGTTGAGAGAAACTCATGTTCTCATTCTCATGACTCTTTGCGCCCAGAGGAACACATTCTCTTCGGCGAACTTGAAGGCTTCAAATTCTTCATCTATTTTTCAGACCGGTCACTTCAAGTACAATCACATGCAGGTATCATGGTGCGCTTGTCGAGCACGCTTTTGTTCGTATTTTCTGCTCAGTAATACGTCCTACAGTGGGTGTTAGAGAATCTCTGCCAAACCAGAGGTGAAATTTACTTACACGTCCCAGTGAGTGCCCTCATCCTATGTTCGGATTTGGTAAGTAAGTATACTTAGTTGGTTGGATGCACTGCCTGACTTACGCAGTAAATGTTCCCGGCGGCGGATTTCCATTGAGGATAGCCATCGCCACGGTTGCCGATCTTCGTGAAGCTGTTGTGGACGTAGTTATCGATGCAAGTATTGTGGTGGATGTCAACCTTGTATCCATTTGCATGGCTCCAACACACAGCCTCAGATTAAGCTCGTTGCAACAGAGTGTTCTAGGATATACCTGTAAGTTCCGCTCGCATGTCCAGTCTCGGTGCCTCCTGTAATGGTGATTGCGCACCCGCTGGCGTTCTTGAGGGTGATCACGCTGTCAACGGTCCCGCTGAGAATGCCATCGTATGAAGTACACGTAGGGTTCGATTTGCTAGTGCAGCCACCGGAAGAAGACGCATACACGCCAGCCGCCTCGAGCTGATGGCAACAGTCAAAGGAAAGGTCTAAACGAGGCAAGGTGTGTATCTTGCCTTGGCCTGTGCGGCTGCCTGGGTCATGGGCGTGCCGGTGCGGGGAGCGAGGGCTGCCGCGGAGACAGAGGCAACAATTGTGGGAAGAACGGCAACAAACTTCATATTAACCGAGTTGGGGATTTAGTGAAGACCCGAGACGAGTCAATGTATTTATATAGCTCTGCGGACTTGGGAGCGCATTTAGGCAGAAGTGATAGCACTGTGTGTGCGGAGCCGCGTAGGGAGTTCCGAGCCACTCTTGACACGAGCGCATGTATGACCTGTCTGAAGACCGTATGGGCAGCCGATGGAGCGTTGTACTTGTTTGGTGCGCCCCTCGATCAGCGCTCCGGATTAAGATTAGTTCGCGGAGCGAAGTAGAGTCGGCTGCTTATGCAAGCTGTGCGTTTGCGGAGAGGCAACTGAATAAACTAGCGGTTTCTCATCATGCTACTTTTCTAGCCTCCCCAGGTGAGCTCTACACACGACCACCATGTCCGAATCACCGTCTGCACAACCTGCTGCCCCTCTGGTTGCGTCTGGCACGGCCAAGGAGAAGGAAGGCGGCACCACTCGCTCGCGCGTCTACATCGCTTGCACTCTCTGGTGCGTCTCGACCACGTTGTCATTAATTCCGCTGACAGGTGTACAGTCGCCAGAGAAAAATCAAGTGTGGCGGCGAACAGCCGACTTGTCGAAATTGCAGTCGCGCAGATTTTGAATGTCGCTACGATGCGGAGCCCAAACGCAGGTCAGACCCACTCATTTCGCCATGCGGTTCTCTCAGTATGAACTGACACCGGTTTTCTTCGGCCTCGGCTGGCTATAGGGGGCCTGACAAGAAGCCTGGAACACGCGTTCGTACGCGCAAGGACAGCACTGGCGCCGTGCTCCCTCCTAAACCCCGTGTACCACGTCCGGGGCAAGCGCCAGCCTCATCAACCGAACTACCGCTCGTGCCTTCCCAAGCGGGCCCAACGAGGAATAAGAAGCGAGTTCCTCGCGGTTCAGCTTTCGGCCGAGCAGCTCGCACCTCTCTCGTGGATGAGCATACTCTGCCTCTTTCGAGCGATGGGGCGCCATCGAGTGCTGGCTTGACTCGCAAGATATCTCCCCCTACCCTTCCTCGCGAGTTGGAATGGATAGTCCCCAGCAATGCGGTTGGTCGTGTTCCGCCTGGTCGTTCTTCCCAAGATCCACTGGAAATCGAGACAGAAACATCACGAGATCAAGTCTCGCCTTCAGTTAGGTTACCTCAGCTCCCCGCTCTTGCAACGCAGGCTCTACTCGACAAACCAGGCTCCTCCAACTTGGACACTTATCGCGATGATCTTGGCGGGATTCCTGCTCGCTATAATGTCTCTGGGCATCCATACACGGGCGATGGTTACGGCAACCAAGCCGAGGCCTTTGCACCGGAGGACCCGTTGGCATCAGGCTCGTCTGACCATTCGGTCCCTTCTTCAGACCTTCTGTCGGCTGGAAGCTCTCAGCAGAGTCATTCTTACTCACCCTCAGCTCTGACCGACGCCACCCCGAGCCCGTATGTCGCTTCTAGCGTCGACCCTGTCCTCGGCAACGCCGATTCCCCATCAGGGCCACCGACTGGGCAGCCCACCTCGCCTGTGTTCACGAGGTTGCAGCACACGCATGATCCCCACTTCCGCCTTCCAGCAGACGTTCTTGCTGGCCTTGCGTACCCACGTGCAGGGATAGTCGTTCCTGCTTTGGGGCGTGGGACTAGGCTGTCGACTCCTGGGGGGCGAAGGGGTGTCATTCCAGATAGTACCCTGGGTGGTATAGACGTGTCGGCGGGGCTTGGCGTGGATTTGGGGCAACCGGCTCTAAGTGGAATCGGTCAGGCCAGTGGACTTGTAGTCCCAAGCCTTGACGAGGTAATAGGGGACGGTTCGTATGGGCTCGAGGCCTACACTCGCCACCATACCACTGCTGGGGAGTTCGGGTACCAAACCCTCGATGGCAACACACACGACTATGACGGAAACTATGCACCTCAAGCCACCCACCATTACTATAGGTCGCCCTCTAGTAGCCCTTACTCGACACAGGCAGACGCAGCCTATTTACCCCCCAGCGAGTCGAGTTATGCGACCTCGGTGGATTCGTATGCTTCGCAGTCGGAAGACTATAGATCTATGGCTCCTACTCCTACGGAGATTACGATTCTTCCTCCGCCTGCGGGGGGCTTGGCAGGTCTCTGGAATGAGGATGGTGGTGTGGATCTGTATGATGAGTCTGTTGGATACGTCCCTGGGGTATGTGCCGCACCGTTGATTGGTTCTGCACAGCTGATGCGACTCACTCTGCAGGTTTACGGTTCTGTTAGCGACGGCATCGCATATTCGAGTGAATACGACGAGTACGAATGTTCCTCCATATCGTACCATTAACCATGATTAACGCATTGTACATTTTAGGGCAACTCTCACCGAATCTGAATCTCAAACTCAAACGGATGAGACCACTCTTGCGCATCACCACAACACCCAACTCGCTCAGCGTATGTTTTACAAGAGCGCAACGTCCTGGGTCTCAGAGCCTTCCGTCGCATTTGCGCGGAAGACGTGGTGGGATAATTTGTTGGAGATGTATGCGCCGACTAAGGCCGAAGCGTGCGTATTCACTCTACTTCTCTGGAGGATAAATCATATTTCTGACGGGTCTTCTATGTAGCGCTCAAAAAGTTACATCTGATCTCAAATATTTGTTCAAATCGAGCAATTATTGGTTGTCGTTCTTGAACATTAATCTATTCATGACGTAAGCCACGGTTTCTTGTAGAAGCATACACTCTGGTTGACACTCGCCTTTGCGTTGGCGAACAGTAATTACAACCACCGAGAGCGGCGTGAAAACATTCAGCCTTCGCTCCTCCTCGCGGCGCTTGCGTACAGCACCTTTACCCAATCTTCGGAAATTGAAAGTATGTAGCCCGAGTGTAGGCGGATCCTGAATTGACTAGTGTCGCTAATGTGTTGCAGAGGGGAGTGCTGGCCGTGCAAGGGCGATGGAGCTACGCAATTACGCCCAAGCTGCTTTGGAAGCTAGCTTGAACTCTCAGCGACTTGATCCTACTTTAGCACAAGCCGCATGGGTAAGTTTCAAGATAATTCATGGTGGGTATGTGCTGACTCGCATCCAACAGCTCCTCGCACTTTTTGAAGTTTCAGCACACCCAGAACATTCCACGGCCCGTTCTCGCTCCGCGCTGGTATTCCTTGATAACATCATTCGCCTCCTCGGACTTACCGTGCTAGATGTTATGGATCCCGCTGTCAAAGTATTTTCTCCGGATCAAGTACCAAGACTGCCGCTTTCTCCAAAGAAGAGCGATAACTTGACCCCCTCGGCGCCATATCCCCTCACTGCTCATAGCGGCCCTACTATTCCAACAACGTGCGCATGTCACACGCTGTCGATTGTATGTACCACGACCCATGCCCAAATGACGCCATTCTGGGTATCGTCGCCGGGCTGGGATCCGAGCTGGACCGAGGCGGAGATTCGCCGGGAAGAGAGCCGACGCTTGGTCTGGAGCTCATTGACGCTTGCAGCCGGGTTTACGGCCCACGACGCGGCCTTTGCGAAGGATCCTGCTGACCTGCATCTTGTCCATGCATCAAATGTGAGTTCGAGACTGGCTCTGGGGGACCTGCTTGGCTGATCACGGTGGGCTATGTAGTATGCACTGTGTTTCCCAGCAGAATTAATGATGCGAGGAGTTCCGAACCCTATCCACTCTTCACAGGAGAGTGTGTGGGCTCTCTATGCTCGTGCGATGTTACTCTGGAATAGCTGTTTATCGTTACGAAAGCTAGCCCACCGCATGACCGATACCGAGCGTGCCGAGTTTGCGGTCAACGTTTGGCTGGAGACAAATACAATCGAGGAGGCGCTGAATAGGCACACGTGCGCGTTTGAACGGAACTCATTATTCCAAGGTAAGCGTTATCTCTATCGCTATGGGACCAAAGTGCTGAAAACTCTGTAGGGCGGGAGTATTTGTTCAAGTGCGTTCTTCCAGGCGTGAGAATCTAACGCCAACTGACTTATTTATAGTACACGCATGTTCATCTCCTGGGAGTTCCGCCGATATATCCCATCTCCTGATACGTGAGTCACGCTTGCACGCTTGGCCTGTAAATCCCTTCTAACTATATGCGCTTTAAGTGAGGTACACCAGCAGTTCCATAGACGAAAGGCCGAAGAATGGCGTAGGTAACCTCGTGCTCTCACCGTACACATGCACTCATCCTATAAGCACAGTTCGCCATCAAGCAGAAGTTGCAAAGCGGCTAATGCAGGGATTACATACCGTCACTGGGCTGACGAGCAATGTCCTCGGCAAACGACCATACTTTGTCTGGTGGTTTATGTCCCAGGTTTCCCGGTGAGTTCAGGCGCCCCTGTGCTTCCAGAGATACTAAATGGTCTCGGTGGGGCAGGTGCCTTTCGCTCTGGCAGTGTGATCAGTCATTGTTCATCGCACTCGAGGTTGCCCGGGCTTTCTTGCCCCCTATTGACTATCTTACCTGTCTATGGCCTTGCCCAGGTGAGGCGCTCTGCGCACGCTTGTATTCGGTTAATCTAACTCCGTGTTTAGCCCAACGCAGCAGGTACTATGAAATTCGCCAACGTCTGCACAACGAATGTGTAAAATATGGCCTGGAGCCACCGCCTCCACCACAACTCGTAATCCCGACTGCTGTATTAATCTAAACTTGGGACTATCGTCGGCCTAATCTTGCAAAATTATATAATATTCCTGTACTCCTATGAGCTACTTGCTGTCGAATTTTTCTGTTGTTTTGCTCCTCTTGCGCTTTCTTGGTCATTTTGCCTTGGCTTGGTTGGTGCCGAGTGTGTAAATGTTGTACAAGAAATGGTCTGGCTACTTTATTCTGCCGTCGCGAAAGCATCGGGTTGCATTCCGATCTGGTCTCGGTCGTTGAATTCTTGCCTGTCAACGTGACCAAATCACCCCGCTCCGTCGCTACGCCTTAGGCATGTAAGCCAAGGTATTTCTTATTTCTTTAGCTTACGAGCTAAAGAAACTCCAGTTGCCGCGGAGTCCGAGCTTGGCTATGCTACTACGGCAAGTGCCCAGGTTCTTGCACTTGTCTTGAGAAGCACACACACGTCCCGGGGAAATCCTGGAATTGCGGCCGGTAAAAACAAGCCAAAGTCCCGTGTGCCGAAAAAGCCCGGACATACTGCGCCAAAGATCCGATGTATGCGCCTCTCTAATCTTCGCGTTTGATTGACGGGACAGAAGCCAGCTACCGCACTTCGCTTACATTGCGCGTCGCTCAAGCCGGGCAACATGTGATGCTTGCACACATGCCAAGAGCTCTAATTGCGTCACGAGGTTTCTGCCTCTGCAGCGACATTTATGCGTTAGACGCATGGGGATAACCTGACTAGTCAGGTTGGGTGATTGAGGTATCGTCTTGGCTAGTTACAGCTCTCTTGCAAGTATAAAATGCACGCATGAGCTGGCGAGGATAGCTCAGGTTCCTCTCAAGTCTCATACAACATGAAGTTCTTCACCGCCCTGACCGTCCTCGCCGCCGCTGCGACCCAAGTTGCCGCTCACTGTGAGTGTTGATGCGGTAGTATCTCCAAGGATTAACTGTTTGACCTCGCATATATAGACCGCTGGACCAACTTGATCGTCAACGGAGTGAAGACCGGCGACTATGTGAATGTTCGCCAGAACACCAACTACAACTCCCCAGTATGTCGGGTGTCTTGGTTCTATGCCGGAAATATACTCACTAGGCTGTTTTGGCTAGGTCACCGATGTTAGCTCAACCGACCTGACCTGCAATGCTGGTGGTCGTTCTGGTGGATCAACGCAGACTGCAACTGTGGCAGCTGGCTCGACGGTGCGATTATTTTAGACCCGTCCTTTCGCATTCTAACCGTACATTTCATCCCCGAAGATCGGATTCGCTCTTGATCAAGCGATTTATCACATTGGTGTACTCAATGTGTATATGGCAAAGGCCCCAAGCACCGCTGCGAGCTTTGACGGCTCCGGCAACGTCTGGTTCAAGGTTTACCAGATTTCGGCTGTGACCGACGGCGGCAAGTCCATCAAATTCCCAACGGACAGTAAGTTGGCCCTTTGTTTGCTAGGCTAAAGCCGGTTTATAATCTTCTCAGACATCTCGCAAATTAGTTTCAAGATTCCAAGCACAATCCCGGCAGGGGAATACCTCGTTCGCGTCGAGCATATCGCCCTTCATGTAAGCCAATACTTGGACAGGTGCTCTGAAATTTTATGCTGATAAACGGCATCTAGTCCGCAAGCAGCTACCCTGGAGCTCAGTTCTATATCTCATGCGCGCAGATCAAGGTCACTGGCGGAGGTTCTAAGACTCCCAGCCCTCTGGTTGCGCTTCCCGGTTACTACACTGGACAGGAGCCCGGAATCAAGATCAACGTTTACTGTAAGTCCAATTTCATTCAAACTCTCCGCTAATAGCTTGCTAACGTCAAGCGTGTCTCCAGACCCCATTGTAAGTCATAATTACACGCATATATGTGTGCGATGCTCACGAAACCGTTATCATTTAATACTAGCCCCCAACCTACACCCAGCCGGGCCCTGTAAGCACTATTCCTCGGAAAAACTGGGATACATTAACTAATGGTTTTACTACTCTCCTAGGCCGTCTATTCCGGCTGAGATCCTCCAAGAAACTGTATTTTTAAGGATGCACAATATCATTACTACTGATTTTTCAACATCACATTTGTGTGCCACCACCGTTCTTTTTTTTTTTTGGATTCGATTTTTTCTGTCAGTCAACCCAAGGTTATGTGGACAGTGGTCATGCGTACAGGGAAAAGAAACTCGGAGTGCTGCCTACTCCACCCCATCGTTGGCCCCTCAGCCTCTTCCTCCTCCCGCGGCAATGCCCAGCAGACGAGCCTACACCCCCCTGCTGTCCGACCCCTTGGGTCGTTTTAGAGCCCACGGGCCCCTGCACGCTTTGGTCATCGCATTGCAGATTCTTCTCCTTTTCCTGTCGGCGCCAGAGGCGATAATGTATCCTAGTGCCTGTATCTGTAATATAATGTCGTGCGTCACTGTCCTGTGGTGGTGTATGAGTACGTTCACCTTTATAAGGGCCGCACCATCCCGACTATCTCCTTTCTCTCCTCCTTCCAGTCCCTCCCTTCTTGACCGCGCCAATCGCCTCTAGGTACTTCATTAGGTGTGGTGTAGCCGGGCCTGGCGTCAAGAGCGCTCGGTATGACCTCGATGCCGCTCCCAACGCCCTGTCCCTCTCCGCCCTCTCTCTTGCGTGCGCCTTGCACCCCATGAGTACATGGAAGACCGCCTGAGCTCTTTCCCCGCAGTCTGGACACGTCGGGGATTCCGCTCTCTTGAACCGGTGCAGGTACGCCGCCACCGGGAAGTGTTCCAGTCGCAGTTGGACCAGCGTCGCGAAGGCCTTCCTTGGGAGCCCTCGAGCCCTGTCGAAGAAAGACGTGAACGGATAGGTGGGGTCCAGGTTCGCTAGCCGCTCTCAATTCATGTTGTCTCCGGTAGTTCCGTACGCCACCTGGACTGGAGTGTGGACCTATATGTACGTTTCGCGGCTGTTGGGTTGATTGGCACCTGGGCACAGAGGCCCTTCAGCAGACTCCCGTTCGTGCTGCTGTTCCCTTCCCCCGCAGATCTAGCCTCTTCGTCTGCCCTCTCGTTTCCTTCTACCCCCTCATGCCCCGGTAGCTATCTCGCCTCTAACTGTACGCCTTCGTGCCTCTTTAGTACCCTGTCGAGTAAAGATCTCAGGTCAGCGAATTAATAGATACGTGAGCTGTTTCGCCTCTCCACTCTGAATCGTCCTGAGGACCGCTTGGTTGTCCATGTAGAGGGTCGCCGTCCTGATGCCACCACCGTTCTACTTCATCATACGCAGAGTTCGAGCTTGGCTATACTACCACAGCAAGTGCCCAGGTTCTTGCACTTGTCTTGAGGAGCACACGCACGTCCCGGGAAACCCCTGGAATCGCGGTCGGTAAAAACACCCCATGCGCTCCAGCGAAATTCGCATGTGCCGAAAACGCCCGGACATACTGTGCTGAAGCTCCGATGCATGCGCCTCTAATCTTCGAGTTTGATTGACGGGATAGAAGCCAGCTACTGCACTTCGCTTACATTTCGCGTCGCTCAAGCCGGGCAACATGTGATGCTCGCACACATGAATTGCGTCACGAGGTTTCTGCCTCTGTGGCGGCATTTTACGTTAGACGCATGGGGATAACCTGACTAGTCAAGTTGGGTGACTGTGCTATCGTCTTGACTAGTTACAGCCCACTTGCAAGTATAAAATGCACGCATGAGCTAGCGAGGACGGCCCAGGTTCCTCTCAGGTCTCCCACAACATGAAGTTCTTTACTGCTTTGACCGTCCTCGCCGCCGTTGCGACCCAAGTTGCCGCCCACTGTGGGTGCTGGCGCGGTATTATATCTCCAAGGATTAACTGTTTGACTCCGCATATATAGACCGCTGGACCAACTTGATCGTCAACGGAGTGAAGACTGGCGACTATGTGCATGTTCGCCAGAACACCAACTACAACTCCCCAGTATGTCGGGTGTCTTGGTTCTACGCCGGAAATATACTCACCAGGCTGCTTTGGCTAGGTCACCAACGTTAGCTCTACCGACCTGACCTGCAATGTTGGTGGTCGTTCTGGTGGGTCAACGCAGACTGCAACTGTGGCAGCTGGCTCGACGGTACGATTGCTTTAGACCTGTCTTTTCGCATTCTAACATTTCATCCCCGAAGATTGGGTTTGCTCTTGATCAAGCAATTTATCACATTGGTGTACTCAACGTGTATATGGCAAAGGCCCCGAGCACCGCCGCGAGCTTTGACGGCTCTGGCAACGTCTGGTTCAAGGTTTACCAAATTTCAGCTGTGACCGACGGCGGCAAGTCCATCAAATTCCCAACGGATGGTAAGTTGGCCCGATTGCGTTTTTGTTTGCTAGGCTAAAGCCGATTTATAATCTTCTCAGGCATCACGCAAGTCAATTTCAATATTCCAAGCACGATCCCAGCAGGGGAATACCTCGTTCGCGTCGAGCATATCGCCCTTCATGTAAGCCAATACTTGGACAGGTGCTCTGAGGTTTTAGGCTGATACACGGCATCCAGGAAGCAAGCAACTACCCTGGAGCTCAGTTCTACATCTCGTGCGCGCAGATCAAGGTCACTGGCGGAGGTTCCAAGACCCCCAGCCCTCTGGTTGCGCTTCCAGGCTACTACACTGGACAGGAGCCCGGAATTAAGATCGAAGTTTACTGTAAGTACAATTTCATTCAAGCCTCTCACCGATAGCTTGCTGACGTCAAGTGTGTGTCTCTAGGGCCCATTGTAAGTTGCAATTGCACGCATACATGTACGCGAGGCTTACAAAGACTAGCCCCCCACTTACACCCAGCCCGGCCCTGTAAGCATCGTTTCTCAGAAAAACTGGGATACATTAACTGATGGTTTCGTTAATCTCCTAGCCCGTCTACAGCGGCTGAGATTCTCCAAGAAACTGTATTTTCGAGGATGTACAATATCATTGCTTCAACATCACGTTCGTGTGCCACCATCGCTCTACTTCGGCATACGCATCATACCCGTACAATTCCTTGTCGGAGATAGTTGGTTGAAGTATAACTTGGCTTCCACTGCCATGAGTCCCCCCGACCTTGCCTGCTGACTTCCAGCCTTCGTCCCTCGCCTGTTGAGCTGGTCCGTCCGGCAAATGAAAGACCTCGGCGTTTGCTCCAGAATCCTTCTGTACGGCGGCCGTCCGAGATATACGAAGCTCTTCATAAGCGTTGAGCAAAAACTCGACCGAGTGTTCGTCGGAATATCTAGAAAATAGGGAACCTAGAACAGCAGCGTCTTCGATCTACCAAGAACACGTTGGTGGTCGAGTACAAACGAGAAAGTGGACTCATCTTACAGCCATAGCAGCACCTTGAGCACGATAAGGCTGTGGTGATTTTGCATCAGTTAGTGGTCCGCGTTGGGTATCATTACTGAGCCTTACTAGCATGGGATGACAGGCGTCACCTAACAACACCACGCGATGACGATGCCATGTTGTGAGAGGATCTCTTATTTTAAGTGCCCACCGAAGAACCTTTGGCATGGAACCTAGAAGCTGTTGGACTCTGCAAAAGATATCAATGGCGCATTAATTTGACGAGGGCAGCTCTCACCTAGGCTCCCACTGTGCAAACTCTGACTTGACTTGGTTCAGGTCCCCTTCACTTTTCCAAGACTCGACCGCGCCGTCGTCGGGAACAAACATCGCAATATTCATCAGGCTTTTATCCCTCTGCCCAATTGTATTGGCATCGATCATAGCACATTTGTGTAAGGAACGTACTATGGGGTAAACAACGACATGGCGGCCAGGGCCAAGCCAACTCCTGAGACCCGGTGTCTCGACCAAATCCCGCAGTTCAGGATGGTCCGACAGTAAGGAAGTTGGGATTACTGCCCTGTAGACAGCTTCCCCAGTTTTTTGGGGGTGATCTGGGATATCAAGCACGCTTCGACGAACGATAGATCTTACACCATCGGCACCAACGACAAGCTCACTGCTGAGCTGCTCGCCACTCTTCAGAGTGACAGTGGTCAATTGTTCATTTCCGGTAGTTGTGCAAGAGACCACCTCCGAATTTGGCCGCAGTATGACATTTGGCAAGGAAGAAACAGCCTCGAATAGCATCCTGTGCAGGTCACCTCGCTATGCAAATAACCCCCCAATAAGTGGCGAGATACTACTAGGAAGAGACACAACCTACGTGAATGTCATACCATGGTTGGATATAATCCGCGCCGTAAAGTGATTTGTCGACCAACACTTCCCCATTGTCTTTGGACCATATGTTAGCAGGTGGGTTGAGCCGACTTATGCATACCTACAACGGAACAACTGCACAATCTCGGGCTGAAGACCAAGTTCCTCGAGTTCGTCACCGAAACCCCAGCTTATGAGGAGCCTAGCACAGTTGGGAGTGAGCCGAACCCCAGCTCCGACCTCGACCTCGTTAAAAACAGGTACTGATTCCAGTACGGTAACCTGATGCCCTGAAGAAGCCAAGCAGAGAGCTGCAGAGAGACCTCCTATACCACCCCCAACCATGATAATAAACAGTCTCTTCTCTGTTGTCGGTATCTTTCTATCGTCGTCTGTCATTAGCGTAAGCTCCAAGAACTGGAATGGGTGTCGGAACCCCTGCGACGCAACACGTGATCAAGATCATGGACAAGTGCGAATATACCCAGGACTGAGACAAGTTGGCGATAAGGAAAATCTGAACAGGCTTTCGATTACCTAAGTGACACCGCCTGGTTTTACTTTACTCTTCCCTGAGGCTTTGCGTGCGCGCCCGTTGGTCGAGTGTACCCCTGTACACTGTATGCATGTTTTAGGAGTATCAGGCTACCTATTGAATCAGTGATAAGATCGTAGGTCACATAATCAAATCCCATGCATCAATCGTAAGGGCTGCTACTAGTTAAGCCAGCTAGAAAATCCCCCGGCTCAACCAGTTTTGTGCGGCCTAAATTAAATATCATTCGATCAGTAACTTCCTGTCCTGGCCAGTTGACGATGGTTTCTGACCTCATTGGTGTGATCTCGAGGCCTCGCATTGAGGTGTTTCAGTCCGAGAGGTTTGGGCAGTTGACGAAAATAAGATGCATTTATGGAACGCCAAGCGAAACGGGAGCTTGTACAAGTTCACGTGATGAGAAGCCATATTTGCGTATTGCCGCCCTCGATTCACACTTGACACTCAAGTTGCAAATGAGAATAGAGCGACCTAGTTGTTGATCCCAAGCAACTCAACCTCAAAAATGAGGGTCGCATTGGGAGGGATCACCCCGGGATGTCCCCTCTCTCCATATCCCTACGAGTCAATAGCGCTTAGAACATCTCGTTTTCATATTCCAAGTGGCACGTACATAGTCGGGGGTAATAGTTAACCTCGCTTTCTGTCCCAAAGAGAGCTGGGGAACCCCTATATCGCCATGAGGGCACTGCTTAGGGCTATCCACAAGCGACGTACCTTCATCCCAGCCCTTGATCACTCGACCAACACCAATCTGAGTCTTGAATGGCGAACCACGATCCCGACTGCTGTCGAACTAAGGTCACAGAGAATAAGATGGGAGTTTGCATGCACACGAATAAGACCGAGATATCGCACCTTGCTGCCATCGACCAGAGTACCGACGTAGTGGATCTGGACTGTGTCTGGTGGTGAAAATCAAGTGTTAACTACAAAAAACAACTAGACTCATGGAGCGGTCGGATGGACTTACCTCCTGGCTTCGGGAAGGTCTATGATGGCGGTCGACAGAGGGGAAACAAGGCCGCTGTTGTAAGCTTCCGGGCTTAGACTTCATCTGAGTCGACTTGCCTTGCCATCGCCACCGCCAAGCCTTTCAATTGTAACGCCCATGTTAGTCGATCGATTTGGATGTTTTAGACACGGGGTGATCGTGGAAGTGACCTTGCTGCTGAAAGGTCACTTCCCACTCATAATTAGTCAGCATTTTAACCCGCCCATGTGTGCAAGACAAGTTATCTCATCACGTGATGTTGCGCTCGCCAGATGCTCGCCACTACGGGGGGTTCCGAGTTTCCCTTTAGGCAAAACGCAATGGAAAGCCTCAGGTTTCTTTGTTTTGATAAGACTTTCATCGCGTTTTGTGTGAAAGAAACCCCCTAATCCATTGTGGTGTCAGACGATGACTCGGCAGCTCCTAGTGAACCACTTGTCCTCCGACTCACGAGTTATTAGCGGCGGGAGAATCGCCTAAGTGGGGAGGTCTTTCTCCCAACATACTCACTTGCTTGGGCTGTTGTTACATGCAGATCCCTACCTCGCCATGAAGTTTGCCGCCAGATGCTGAACACAGATGGGTTACAACGTTTGTTACATACATTCTATGACTAGTTTACATAATTTTCACAGCGCTTTCTACACGAATTTATCTTATTTCTCTATAGCACGAGTCAATCGTGCATGTATGCAGGGTGTGTTGGATGCAGATCGTGGAGGAAGTACACCCGCTACTTGGTCGCACCAGGAGTCAGCCAGCCATTATGTGAGACGTAAAATCTTATTACCAACGGCCGCGGACAGCGCCGGGAGTGTACCCGCCTCCTTGGCTACTTTTGCCGCCCACCTCATGGGCTTTAAGCCGTCAGCCATGACAGCTGTCCCCGCCTGCGCACTCACCTAGGTACCATGCCCCAACCAGCCGTTGCGATCAACTCGGTCGCTGGCTGGACAAGCCCGGTCCATGCCTAGGTTGCCTCTAGCAGTCGGTATCACCACGACAACGTTGCCTGGATGAGGTATGTCAGAGTCTATCAAGTATAATATATCCATCTATCTGTTGCGCATACACAGCTCAGCCTGGCATACACACAATAGAGACTGAATTACTGCAATAATTTAGTGACACGCCCATAGCCACTGTGACTAGTGAGCAGTCGCGAGGTCTATGGGCCACCCGGGCCATCTTTCATTGGAAGAGTTGGGGCGTAATAGTAGGTTGTTATATGCTTTCGCGTTTGTTATTTCAAATTTATCATGAAAAGGCGGCCTGTGGCCCGGGCCCATTGACCCTGGCTCGAAGGCTAATGTATACTATAGTCTTCACCCGTCAAGTTTTTGAGGACATTAGGTCAATTGCGTTGAATCCGACCGAATGAATAACGACTTATATGCTTACTTTTCCCATCACTGTCCGAATTCACTCCCTCTCATCCCTGTTTGTACTTGGATGCGTTTACCATAAATTTTCTGTCTGTACTTTCACCGTTCTCGCTTGTAAATAAATCGAATGGATATGTCGTCTCAATCAGCAGCGACTTTTACCATTTTATTTCACTGCGCTAACTATACTATATCGGAGCGATACGCGATCCGCTCTTCACTAAACTGGTGAAGATGGCTTCTGATCTCATTGGCATGATCCCAAGGTCTCGCACTGAGGTGTTTCAGTCGGCAAAAATAAGATACATTCATGCAAGACCAAGCGAAACGGGGGCTTATACAAGTTCACGTGATCAGAAGTCGTATTCATACTGCCGCCCTCGATTTGCACTTGACACTAAAGCTGCTAGTAGGAATGGCGTGATCTAGTTGATCTTAAGCAGCTCAACCTCAAAAATGAGGGTCGAATTGGGGGGGATCACCGGGGGATGTCCACGCGCTCCGTATCCCTACGAGTCAATATCGCTTAGAATATCTCGTTTTCATGCCCCAAGTGACACGTACATAGTCAGGGGTAATAGTCAACTTCGCTTTCTGGCCCAAAGAGAGCTGGGGAACTCCTATAGCACCATAAGGACAGTCCCCAGGGTTACGCACAAGCGACGTACCTTCATCCCAGCCTTTGATCACCTGACCGACACCAATCTGAGTCTTGAATGGCGAACCACGATCCCGACTGCTGTCGAACTAAGGTCACAGAGAATAAGATGGGAGCCCGCATGCACACGGATAGGACCGAGATATCGTACCTTGCTGCCGTCAACCAGAGTGCCGACGTAGTGGATCTGGACTGTGTCTGGCGGTGAAAAACAAGTGTTAACTACAAAAAACAACTAGACTCATGGAACGGTCGGATGGACTTACCTCCTCGCTTCGGGAAGGTCTGTGGTGGTGGTCGGCAGAGGGGAAACAAGGTCGTTGTGAGCTTCCGGGCGTAGAATTCATCCAAATCGACTTGCCTTGCCATCACCAGGGCTAAGACTTTCAATTTGAACGCCCATGTTAGTCGATTGGTTTGGATGTTGTAGACGCGGGGTGATCGTGGAAGCTGGTAGAATTGGGACGTAACAGCGGATCGTTATATGCTTTCGCGCTCGTTATTTGTCATTGATGCTATCATCCCGTGACTGATCAAGTCACCCAACCAATGATCAGTGACTTGGTTTTGTTTGGTCCCAGGATGCGGTCCAAAGCTCGGCCAGGGAAACCCAACACTGAGAATTAATGCCCGTGTATGTACATATATCAGTTGATACCAAGCAACTCGACCTCGAAATTCAAGGTAGCGTTAGGAGGGATGACGGGAGGGAAGCCGTATTCGCCATACGCCTGTTGAAACTAGATAAGATAACCCACCCAGAATACAAG
This sequence comes from Ceratobasidium sp. UAMH 11750, assembly GCA_019677335.1. Taxonomy (NCBI): domain Eukaryota; kingdom Fungi; phylum Basidiomycota; class Agaricomycetes; order Cantharellales; family Ceratobasidiaceae; genus Ceratobasidium; species Ceratobasidium sp. UAMH 11750. The sequence goes on along the minus strand of WSLM01000023.1, from coordinate 3,010 downwards.
TAGTTGATTCACGCACGTAATCTGCAGTAGCAGTAAGAAGTGCCTTTTCTCCAATAGAAAGTTGGGGAACACCTATATGCGCGGGCTTCAGCTCGGAGCTCATAACTGTCACTACCGGGTTACCAACCTTCGTCCCACCCTCGAATCACTTTCCCTACCCCAATTTGTATAATAAACGGCTCTCCCCGGTCTCGGGAGCTATCAAACTAGTAGATTCGATTATTAGTCCCACCGCAAGCACCAAATTCCAGGGCTGGCCAGCTTACCTTGGTTCCGTCCAGTAACGTTCCTATATAGTGGATCCTCACGGTATCTGGCAAGCGATTATGTTTTGTAAGAGTCGAGTAATCGTGTAAGCAGCAATCAAGTACCTCCTATCTCTGGAAAGTGCTGCGAAAGTCGTGACAAGACGGTTCAGATGTTAAAATGGAGCAATGACTTACGACCCCATCGCCTGGCTTTAGCTTGTTGATGGTAACGCCCATGTTTTCCTATGAATATTTTGGTGCAACCGTGTAAAGGCAGAGAACACAGAGACTTCAGAACAAGAGAGAGGAGGAGATTACGGGAAAAGTAACCGGCGGTCCTCATTCGCATGGCGCATTTTATGTTGCTTGATCGAGTTTGTTTAGTGTGAAGGGTGCGAGATCATACCGCTGTCAACAAAGCCACTTCGGAAGTGGTCCGGTCCACCTAACCACAGGCGGAGAAGTACGGGATCTTTGCCGGGCGTACTCCCCCCTGTCGTTTTGACCTCACCTGCATCCAAGGAATCGAGATCCAATCAATCGTATTCCAGAGCGAGATAAGCCCAAGGCCAACAGGGTGGCCACGATTTTTATCGGAAGACCTCGTCCCGCTCACCAAGATGGACGTGATTCCAGGATATCCGGCTCAGGGAGGCGGTTGTGAGACGTCACAACGGTCCGACTAGATTGTCCGTGTTGGCACGTTCGTCCGCTAGCTCAGTACGGATCGCGTGACCATGCGAGCTTGCCGTAGTATAGGCATAACATTTTGACAAAAACCTGTTTGCGCTGAGCTAACCGAGGGCCGGGCTACCAAAGGCCTCGAATGGGGTTTTGCAAAAACTGGTGCATATACCCCCAAGTCGGATGCCTTGCCGATCAGGATAATGTCGAGCGCCAAGTTCCGAGAGCAAGCTAATCTTTTTGTGCGTCGCGGGGACCGGCACTTGGCGCTGAAAAGTACGATGTGATATAAGTATGTGGGATGTCGCTAGGCCACTTGTGCTCAAGAAAGGGAGTGGATTCTGGGGTACGGCTTTTGTTCCAGGTTCTATTATACCACCAGATGACCCGACATCTTGACAACTAGTTGATCTGTCACCGGCAGTGGGCGAACAGGTTAATTGTGAAGAGGAAGATCACAGGTTCGGCAAGACAAAACGGATAAATAAATTAGAGCTGGGGTCAAATGCAAAGGTTCGTCGGAGTAGGGTTAATGGGCGTTACCGATATCGCTCTGGATTTTCATCCACCATTTCAGAGCCCGGTCCTTTTCTCGGTCCCCGAGGCGCTCCATGATTTCATGGTAGGCTGCCTTGACGAGTGCATTTTTAGAGGTCGTGGGGTGGACTAGTTGGTCGCGTATGGTTTCGAGCAAGGGGGGTAGCTTGGACAATGGCACGGCGGATATCGAGGATATCAAGGCCAGCTGTAAGCGCAGGAGCCGTTCGCCTGAACCTATTCGTTTTCAGCTCGGTGGCTAGTAAAGGGCGGAAAATGGCCCCAGAATTGTTTCCCTTATGACTCACTGGGTTCGCTAGACAGTCGATTAATGGCAACCTTGAGTTCTTCCACGCAGAACCAGCTTAATTCATCATCGCTTGACCCGGCGCTCCGAACGAGAGCTTGGAAAGCCAAACGGAATTGGTCGGTGGAGAGTTTATCTTCATCGGAGTTCTGTTCAAGAAACAAGGTGTGTGAGGATACATCCTAGCGGTGAAGTGCATGGCTCACCTGTAATAAAATATCAATATATGCTGGTACTAACAGATGCGCTCGACCGAACGGGGAGCTCCTCCGACTCGCGGCTGGGGCCGTCTCGCTTGTAGCAAATATTGTGAGCATTACGGAGTGTGCAGCCTCGTATTTCTCGCGATTGTCGCTGTCAGCCAGGTGCCTTTGGAATCAACGATATGAGAACTAGCCATTTGCGCAATCCGCAGACTGACCTTTGTACAACAGGCAAGATAACTTGCTCGATCGTCTCCTCAGTTAGTTGGTTCATGACATGTTCAGCACAGACCAAGAAGTATACGACTCGGCCCTGGTAGATTGGGTGCGTGGCACCAACCGAGGACTCGATGTCTACCAGGCCAAACGTGAATGGAACATCGAGTCGAGCGACACATTTGAACGTACCAGAAAGCTCCGAGGATAGGTCAGCCACGAGCTTGACACACGATTGGTCGCCTGTCGAGTCTCGGTCATCGACATTAGATGCTAGAACATCCAACGCTCCAAAGAACGCCCTCTTCATCTCGCCAAATCCACCACCTTCCGCCGTGAGCGCGCCAAACTTTAAGGAGACAAACGAAAGTCGGCACAGTGTCGTCAAGATGCCTCTAGAAAGGGCCTTGCCTTCTTGAGGAGTTGTAGCATTGTAATAAATAACCGTATCCAGAGCTGATCGTGCGATTAGGACGGTGGTGAACAGGAAGCTTTTGAGCATGTGCCAAATAATTGTGGTAGTGGGCCTTGCGTTGATAGCTAGTGGTGTCCACGTCAGCACAAACCGCAGAGCCCCACTAGCAACATACCGATTTTTTCGTCTTTATCGGCTGTACAAAGCGCACTTCGACTCCAGGATTTCTCCAGGTTCAGGCTCGCCTCGCCAAGCCCACAGATACAAGCATCAAGAGTTTGATAAAGCTTTCGTTGCCAAAATTCAGACTGCGACATGCACACAAAAATGTGTCCGACCAAGCTCGCGATGGATCCCAAGTGAACATAAGTAGAAGCAGTGTGTGTAGCCTTCAGGACTG